>CAHIKZ030003194.1:522500-535000 GCA_903632075.3 Acanthosepion pharaonis
GTTTCCATTGTTACAGATAAATCTACTTCAACTGGACAAGGGGTTTCTGGGTTTTCCTTATGTCTGTATCATTGTATCGGTTATTAGCTACATTTTGGTAAGGGGTAGGGATGTATTTTTCAATGAAAACTGACATCCGTTGAATGCATGTCGTCTGGATTTTTTTTTTTTAATTTATTGTTAACGGCAAAAGAATTCTTACGGCATTTTTTTCTATTTGTAAGTTTTAAGATTTTCGGGAAAAAGTGTAAAAAAATTAAAATCTTCAGACACACTGGGGTGTATATTAATATTCTTTCGTTTTTTTTATTATTTCATTTAGATTCCTCGACGAGTTTCGGCCAACATGGCCATCATCAGGAGAAAAAGAATTCTGCATGATGGTAGCAGTGAACAACAGAAATGAATGTCTTGATGAAGAAAGTGAACTTTTCTCTGTAGTCTGTATATAAATATATATGTGTGTGTGTAGTCTAAGCGCTGTCGAGTACGTCGTTTTCTTCTCCGATGCCTTTACACACATATATAAGATTTTAATTTTTTAATATTTTTTTATTGTTCAAAATATAATCATGAATAATAGACACGGGACTGAAACAAATGCCGAGGACATAACACCAACAAAACCAATAAACACCGAATTATTGGCTATCCATATGAATAGAGCAACCAACAAATTAGCCAGGTATGAATCACACCAGGAATATATTAAGATATGCCTGAAGGATCAATTAGTACCGACCAATTTCAGGATTGATTTGGAACCATCAATAGGTTACCATGATGATGCGTTTCTAGCATTATGGTACCGTAAATTAGACGATTTCTCCAGGGAACTCATGCAGGATACCATGCACTTCTGCCAGGAAAGTATAACAGCAACAACATCAGAAATTAACCTGCTCGATGAGAAAAAAAAAAACGGACACGGAAGAATATACCAACATAAAGAATGTCATAAAAGCTCACACAGACCAAACAGTGAGGGAACTATAAAAAACAAAAAACTGAAAAACAAAGGAAATTAAAATGGAGTATTTCCTCCAGACAGAGAAACAAAAGAGAAATGAAGCCAAACTCTGAAAAAGGTGAACGACCATACCCCAAAAGAAAACAACAAAACGCCGCAAATACACTAACAACTTAAAAGAGACTGTTTGACCAACACAAGGAATGTTAATAGATTCATGTTTAAAAGATAAAAAAAATTTAAAAAAAAAAACAAATGAAAACTACAGACAAAAGTTCATTTTCTCCAACAAAAGACATTCATTTCTGTAGTTTACTGCTACCAGCAAGCAGAAATATTTCTCCTCCCGATGATGGCCATTTCGGTCGATACTAGTCGAGGAATCTAAAAAAACGAACAAATAATAATCTACAACCCAGTGTGTCTAAAGATTTTAATTTTTTAATATTTTTTATTTTCAATATATATATATATATATATATATATATATATATATATATATATATATATATATTTGGTTGGATTGATGTGAGTTTGTGACCCTGGTTTCACGCTTTTGCGATCGTCAGACAAAGTTTGTCTGATGATCGCAAAAGCGTGAAACCCAGGGTCACAAACTCACATCTATCCAACCAAATATGTTAGCTCTATCTCTGAAATTGAGCGCTTTTCTAATAAGTACTGCGCATATAATATATAAATAATAATATATATAATATATTACACACACACATATATATATATATATATATATTTATATACACACTTTTCATATATATATATATATATATATATATATATATATATATATATATATATATATATATATATATATATATATATATATATAATGTGTTTGTAAAGGCATCGGAGAAGTAAACGACGTACTCGGCAGCGCTTATTTTTGATGGCTGTCGTTTCTTACGTAAGAGTAAAACCAAATAAGCTGTATTTTTCTATAAGTAATTACAAATAATAACGCGTCAATAAATCTAATAATTTTCTTTTTCAAATTATAACTACTTATCCGGACGTTGCCTACAAACGCCTTTGAATCTGAATTAGAAGATTTTCGTCCGAAAGATTTTCTTTTCTTTTTTTTTTTTGGCTCTGAAATATTTCTTAATTAGATTTGGATTTGGATTTCTGTTAAGTGGTTCCAACTTTTCCGAACTGAAAATCTGTAAACATCACCGCAGTGCTACACTTGTTTAACAAAGTGAGTGAGATTTATTATCCACTGAAACGTTATTTTCGAAATCGGTCAGTCTGAATAATACAACATCTTCTGCGAAAATGTCAACACTTGGTTGATCCGTTTTAGTTATTTGTGCAACTATTTTCCTCACATGACCAACCAGTTAATCCGGTTTATCCACACTATGCGCCCGAGGCATGTCATTTCAAAAGGAAATGCCGCACAGATTAATAAAACCATCTTGAGACCTTGCTTTGACAGAGAAATACCCCGAGGCGAGACAGTTTAGAAAGATTGAAAGACAAATCCATTTTGCTTGTTTAAACATGTGTCACTTGATTTCCTTCGACTGTTCTTTCTCAAGGGAGAAAGATTTTCTTCCTGAACAATTACGAATGACTTGGAAAGATGGTTGGGTGCGTGATTTCTGAGACAGACAAACAGACTAAAGTCAAAGACATCCTGACTTTCGATGGACATTTTACAATAAGCAACGAGGACAACGACGCCTTAGTCCGTGTCAAAATACTCAGCTTAGAAATTCGCAGAAATATGATTTGAGTACTTTTCACTTTTTCCGAGCATTACATCAATTGCCTTGTTGAACAGATCTTAATTGTCATACGACAACAATGGTTATTACGAACGCAGCAAGAAATAGGATTGAAACTAACGTTGGCGTTAGTATTAGAATTCTGTAAAAATTATTATTATTCCATATTCGACAGAAAGATTTCTTATGCCCTAAATATTATTTCTGTGCCTTATTCCTTCATTTTTAAATAAAGTTTAGATTCAACATTTTACGGTAAATAATGTTATCTTTCCCTTACTCCTATTCTATTTAGCTGCACATATTATGCGACTATATACTTTTAAAATGTCCATTTTAAAGGACAAAATAAAATTTCAACACCCACAGATTATTTGAATAATTTGTTTAACTGCATTTAACCTGGCGAAACTTGATATATATTATATGACGGTATAATTTATGATATAATAATTGGTATATATCATATGATTATATAATAATTTTACATATGCCATATAGCGATATATTATTTGGTATTTGTCAAATAATGATATTTTAACTTGCCATATGTTATATAATGCTATATTAATTGGTATATGTCACATAATTATATATTAATTGCGATATGATAGGATAATAAAATAGATATTTAGAATATCATGGTTGCTATTTTGACCCTCTGTACAATAATGTTTGCTTCATTCTCTTAGAAAGAATCCACTTTTCATAACGTTTGAAGTAATGCCGTTCTTTAAGTTGAAAAGAATGACAAGAATGACTTCAATATATGTCGATATTTCCAAGATGGGGTATTATGATTACTTGAATTATTTATATTATTCGGCCTGTTATCTTCATTGGCAGAACACAGCATTTCGGCCTCTATATATCTGAGATGAGGTATTATGATTATTTACATTATTCGGACTGTTATCCTCATCTTCATTGTCATATTCACAACATATCTCTGAGATGAGGTATTATGATGACTTGCATTATTTACATTATTCGAACTGATATCCTCATCTTCTTTGTCATATCCTCATCCTTACAGCCTCTATATATCTGAGATGAGGTGTTATAATTACTTGCATTATTTACATTATTCCGACTGTTATCCTTTAAATAAATGAAGTTGAGGATGACAGCCTATTGTAGGACGTAGGCGTTCCCTGGGTTCAGCGGGGAGGTATTTTTTTTTAAGCGTTTCACCCCAAGCAAGGCGGAGAGCCACTAGGACGCAAGGGGTTACAGAAAATTTGGAGCAAGATCAGATAGGAGTGATAGAAGAAAGGATGAGGAGAAGGTTAGTGGATAGATCAAGGCAACTGGAGATACAGAGGCCAGAGAGAGAGAGTACCGGGAACCCCTTCCTAAACAAGAAACAAGTCGTAAGCCTCTACTCATGTCCAAGAGAAGGGGGGGAGTGTTGACCGGGCGGTAGGAAAGCCTACCTACTCCTATTACATATAACACATACAACAACAACAAAAACAGAGGGAACGAGGAGAGGGGGAGGTAATTTGCAAAGAGTCCTGGCTGACACTTGGATTTACCCTTTTGCAACATTAAGTTAAGTTTTAACTTAGTATAAGTCCCATTGTCTATTCTAAAAAGAAATTGAAGAAAATAAGGTTATCCGGATTTATTGCCATTCTCATGATTTAATGGCCGACTATTGTTGCTTGATAAAATTTCTGAACTTGGAATTGTTTTCGCCACCATTCTTTCTCCTGTTGTTCTTAATTTTTTTTTGAAAGCATGCCTCCCAAGCCCACTATTTGGTGAGGTTGTGGATTGGCCGTTGATCCCCACCCCACCAGCTCGATGCTTGGACTTTAGGTAAGCTGTACATTTCTTGTTATCATGAGGAAGAAAGCGGACAAACACTGCTGCCCTGTGGGAGTATAATTTCGCTCTACCGAAAACTCATTTTAATCTTTTTCGATTTTCTTTAATTCTTTATTTTTCTATTTTTTTTTAATGTTTAAATTTTATTTTATTGTATTTTTTCTTTTTTTTTCTTTCTCCCTCCTACTCGTCAGTGTGTTTGCCCATAGCAGTCGGCCACTAAATCATGAGAATACTGACACTTTCGCATCTAGCCAAAGACATTCAATTTCACCCTTTTTTTCTGATTTTTCTTTCAAAACGGGACCATCAGATAGGTTAGAATGATTAGGACAAAATGTGTTACTATCGGCAAACACACTGACGAGTAGGAGGGAGAAAGAAAAAAAAGAAAAAATACAATAAAATAAAATTTAAACATAAAAAAAAATAGAAAAATAAAGAATTAAAGAAAATCGAAAAAAGATTAAAATGAGTTTTCGGTAGAGCGAAATTATACTCACACAGGGCAGCGAGTGTTTGTCCGCTTTCTTCCTCATGATAACAAGTGAATGTACAGCTTACCTTGGGTCATTAACCTACAGTGCTGACCTAATGCGTACTAGTCAGCTGGATGTGACACGCTTGGACAACCATATCCTTTTCCGGTTTGGGAGTGCCCGATGTTATTTGCGTGCAACTGAGTCTAACTCGGATTTATTATTCCCAGCCTTTATATATCCCAACCTCCGCATATCCAAGCTTACAGTACCTGGGATTCCTATGGCTCGATATATCTAAACTTCAGTCGAGAACCGGGGTTTCATTCTTATATAGCCGCATTACGTGAAATATTGCAAATTGCGATTGTACAAAGTACCTTGTCCACTTCAATTCAAGTCAATTATATAAAAATGACAAGTCCATAAGAGACAATTATATAAAACAGTTCTTTATATATGGAGTTTATTTTCTTATTTGATCTAGTGATGTTTTCAACGGCAATAATCATTTACCCTAATGAGATTTCTACGCTAATCTCTGCGACAATATCTGAAATCTTTTCCATCCAAATGCCTTGACTTTATTATTTCTCCAGATTTTGCCTACAGATTTCAATTAATGACTTCTCTTCATCTGCCTAATAACATAATTAAGTTCATTATAGAATTTCTTAATTAATGTATTCGCCAGCCGGCATCAGCACCTCGTCACTTTCATTCAGCTTCATATTTCCAGGCACCACGTCAAGACAATTTTGAAAAGAATGAATCTGTTAAAGACAATAATTTTCAAATACTGCGTCGTGATGAATGGAACTCCCTGCAGGAAATTATACTGGACAAGCACGTCTAAAAAAGTCACTATTTACTCTCCTTAAAATATGTTGATACAATGTGCAATAGTTTGAAAGAAAACGCACAGTATATATATATATTAAGAAATGGACAAAGTCCGACAATTTATTTATTAAAGTCATTTATATGTTTAACGTTCTTTTTTATAGATACAAGTATTTAAGTAAATGCTCTGTTTTATAATAAACAGGATTAAATAACATTTACCGGCCTGAAAATATTCGTCCTTTGACAGGATTCGAACCTGCATCCTATACGGAACCGTCATTTACGCTGACGTGCCTTAACCCACTCGGCCACAGAGGAGCGTTCGGTATGCAAGGTCGAATTTACTGCTTATAAACTTCAATCTTCCATGGATCTCGTACATTCATAACTGCTCTGGTGTATCAAATGTAAACAAATGACGTCATTTGTTTACATTTGATATGAAAATTTCTCGGACATTCAGGCCGGTAAATCTTATTTAATACTGTTTATTATAAAACAGAGCATTTACTTAAATACTTGTATCTATAAAAAAGAAGGTTAAACATAAAAATGTCTTTTAATAAATATATATATATATATATATATATATATATATATATATATATATATTGATTCATGTTTCATTAAATAGTATAGACAAGTTTTGTCTATTTATTTTAAGTAAGTTCCTTTCATCTTGTCTGATAAATTTAATAACATTAGCATTAAAAGACGAAAGGAAATCACCATATTGATACATGGTTAAATCCAATCTAAGCCTTCGTAAGCCATTATCAAAGATCACATTACTTTTCAATATATCAAACAATACACGGACGAAACAATACTGATAGTCTGTTTTTGTTGCATGACAAGTAAGACATTGGCTAGTTGAAGACACCACTACCACTGTTAGTGTGCATGTGTGCTTGCATATATATATATATATATATATGTGTGTGTGTGTGTGTGTGTGTGTGTGTGTGTGTGTGTGTGTGTGTGTGTGATGAATGTATACGTGTGGAGGAATGTGTTTCCATGAAACAAAACAAGTAAAACCTTTATCAATGCCAGCTATTATTAATCCATAAAAAAAATAAAACGTTTTAAATAAATTACGGACGAAACAATACTGGTTTTTGTTGTATGAAATATTTCAAACCAACGACTAACTCGTGTATACGAAACGCGTAAACAAAAATCGCGCCGCAGATCGTGACGTCACACATGACCATGCGAGTGTGAAAACGAGAAGTATTAAGTATAGGAAGCCATTAGTATAAACCAATGGCTTCTGTTATCAATTAGTATTTAAGTATATTTTTGGAGATTTCGTAGTTTATTTTGTTCAGGTTAGAGTTCAACTGTTTTATGTATATAGTCTCAAGAATTTTTAGTTTTTGTTTATTGTTTTCATGTTTAAGTATAGTTGTGTTTTCAACGAGAATTTTATATATATATATATATATATATATATAGAGAGAGAGAGAGAGAGAGAGAGAGAGATGTGGGGCTTCCTGGTCCGTGCGCTACATGGCAATACCGTCTCGTCCTTTGTCACTGGCGTGTCGTCCGCTACGGCTAAACATGAAGTTGGTCACTTCGATACAAGTCTCTCTATGTCCCACAAGGCAGACAAGGATCGAACCGTCGCCAGATATCTCTCGATTGGTGTCGTTCAAGCTGGACGATGTTATAAGACAAAAAAAGAAAGTCGTGTAAATATATCTGAGGTTTATACAGGAAGACTTTTTCGTATATGAATCTACAAGCTTGCAGGCTATAGACCGTTTCCTCGTAGTCCAAGCCCGTGACACTGTCCTTCGTGTCCAAATCGGAGTCGAGGTATCAAACTTCAGGTCAGAGACTTCTTCAGGCAACAAATTACGGAATGCTGACGAAGCACTCGTCTTTCTCCCCCCACCTCTCTCTCTCTCTCTCTCTCTCTCTCTCTCTCTCTCTCTCTGCCGTTATATAGAGACTTTCAATTCTTCCACTTTGCAATTTCATCAGGGCACACTGCTCAATTTATCTAATAGTCTAAAACAAGGCATGCCAGGAGTTCTTCGTGGCAGCAAATCACAGAACGTAATGGAAGCGCGTCTTTGCCTCAACTTCTATTGCTCTCTCTCTCTCTCTCTCTCTCTCTCTCTCTCTCTCTCTCTCTCTCTCTCTCCATCTCTGTCTTTTTTTTCTAACTTTTCTGCATGGCTATTTATGTAGTCCTGGTCGGGGTTAGCTTGTTCTGGGATGCCTTCGAATCTCCTTTCAACCAATCAAATTTCACAACAGGTGCTGCGGGGTGATCCTTTGTTTTTACAATTATGGGGACCCCTCACCTTTGCGGGAGTGGCGCTAGCAACACGTCGATCCATCTTGTTGTCCCCCTACTCTTGCTAGCACATTACACCAGTTACTTTCATTGGGCTGCCACCATCCAGAGAAGAGGTGTTTCACTGTGAACGCCTGACATAAAAGAGATGTTATTTTTAATGTTACCATAAAATTATTATCTGCACTTCTTATTGCTAATTATCAAGATTGGTCCGTAACTTTTTTCTCCCTTTCACACTTGAACGAAATTTTCCGGTTTGAACAACACGCACATCTTCTACCCTATCAACAAGTGACATAGAATACCCTCTTTATACTTTTGCTCACCCACCAGCAGACATAAAATTATTATCTATGACTAGTTCCGTGGTTTCTGTCCAAAATCTCACCTCGTCATATGGGATTCACTTTAAATGGATTTCAGTGATATCTTCTAGGGAGGTCCTTATTTATGAAATGCGAAAATATAAAATAAAAGTATAATTTGGTTTACTATCGGTATGTCCTTCAATCTATCTACTACATTCTTCGTCTTGGTGTTGACTTTTGATTTAATTTAAGCCTTTTTCTTTCTTCAAATTGTCAGCATCCTTACAGTGTCACACAGACAAACACACACACACATATAAATATATATATATATATATAACATGTCGATTTTTTAATCAATGCTACAAGAATGCACGGGGTTACAAGGAGTGAAAGTGAATGAGAATATTAAAAAAGGCTGTTGATTGAAGAAAGTGCCAAAAGTATCATGTTTCAAGAAAACAGAAGATGGCGATTGACACTGAATTTAATCTTTTGAAAATTGTAGTTACGAGGGAAGCAAGAAATCGGAAAGGAATTCCACAGGTGGGAAGTGTGAGAGAAAATGTTGGAGCAGAAGTAGCTGTTGCATCTAGATAGTTCAACAGTAAAACGCAGTTGCATATTTCTGTTTGCAACGTATAAGAGCTTAGTCGCCGATATCAAAGCTGACTACGTCGTTTCTTTTACGCAACAAGAAATGTACCAAATGACTTTCATATCTTTTCCACCAGTGACACAAATTATGAATACGGAATTAATATCGAGAAAAGTTTCATAGTTTTTTTATTGACACGCCGATTTAGTGTCGAAAAGACAGACTGGTGAGAAAATAAATATAAATTAATTTATAATGTAGAAAGATATAATGTTAGAGCATATATAAACACAATCATTAAGTATATTATTTACATTATTCGAACTATTGTCCTCATCTTTGTCGCCATATTTATTACAACGTTTTAGCCATTGTACGTTCCGGCCTTCTTCAGGTGTTTGGAATCTCGAACTTCTTATTTATTTCGCTCATTGGGGTAGACTGTTCTAGTTCCACGTGGCATGTTTAATGGATGTCAGTTATCAGTTATCTCCTGTTAATTCCCCTCTCCAAGTTCTCTAATGCCTTAACCGGGTATTGAACTCACACCCTTTGGGTCCTGTCAATGGATCAAACCAACGCCTTTATCCACTGTGCCATGTGTCCTTGAGGACACTCACACTCTTTGGGTCCTGTCACTGGATCTAACCAACACTTTTATCCACAGTGCCATGTGTCCTTGAAGACACTCACACACTTTGGGTCCTGTGACTGGATCTAACCAACAGCTTTATCCAATGTGCCATGTGTCTTTGAGGAGATAACTGATAACTAACATCCATTAAACATGGCACGTGGAACTAGAACAGTCTACCCCAGTGAGCAAAATAAAGGGTTCAGTTCAACATTCCAACCATCTGAATTTGTAATAAATATGGCGACAAAGATGTTGGAATTTACTAGTGATCCAGCCAAAGAAGCTGACTCATTTTATAGTTCACCAATAGAAGGGTTAATCAATCAGAAGGCTCAAAATATTCAATGCGACGTGTATAAAGGCGGCCATGTTTTTTCCTGAATATTCACTGGCAGCCTTTGATATCGAAGAATTACAGAACAGCTGCTGGTGGTATTGGCGATATAGGCGGATTCAGTAGAGTGTCTGACTCGTGAGTGTTAATCTTTAACATTGTTTCGTTTAACAGATTACGTACTGCGCTGCATTCTATATTCATAGACTATGGTGAACATGTTTAACAAAAGATGAGGGCAATAGTCCGAATAATGTAAATAGTGTACATAATACCTCATCTCAGAAATATAGACAGATACTGAAAAGCCGAAACGTTGTAATAAATATGGCGACAAAGATGAGGACAATAGTCCAAATAATGTAAATAGTGTACATAATACCTCATCTCAGAAATATAGACAGATACTGAAAAGCCGAAACGTTGTAATAAATATGGCGACAAAGATGAGGACAATAGTCCAAATAATGTAAATAGTGTACATAATACCTCATCTCAGAAATATAGACAGATACTGAAAGGCCGAAACTTTGTAATAAATATGGCGACAAAGATGAGGGCAATAGTCCGAATAATGTAAATAGTGTACATAATACCTCATCTCAGAAATATAGACAGATACTGAAAGGCCAAAACGTTGTAATAAATATGGCGACAAAGATGAGGACAATAGTCTGAATAATGTAAATAGTGTACATAATACCTCATCTCAGAAATATAGACAGATACTGAAAGGCCAAAACGTTGTAATAAATATGGTGACAAAGATGAGGACAATAGAAATATAGACAGACAATCATTAAGACAGAGAAAAACATTGCCGAAATGTGAGGAATTATAAAAATTAATTATATCTTTTTCTATGTGCCGTATTTTTTAGAATATTGAGCAGCATTCAATGTGGAATAAATAAACTGTAAACACTTAAAATACATTGGTGTATTGGTGAGTTAAAAGAATTTTTTATAGAATGTGCGGAAAGGGAAGGCTATGGGTAGTTTTGCCCAACCCAGCAAATTGATAAAAAACAAAAAGCAGTTTTCAAATTGATATCTTACATAATGCCAAAATCTTTTAGAAATATCCAATGTGTCAACTTTAGATACTCGCTTTCTCAGATGAATTATCAAAAATGATTTCGATTAAATGAATTCTCAAGGTCTTAAAGAAGACATCGCTTTACTCGATCTTATAGACTTCAATCACAGATTTACCAAATAACAAAAAGTAACATCTCTTGAAGACTTCAGCCAGCAGAAGCAAGTAAAATGAATAGCACATCATTTGCATTATTTACATTATTCGGACTGTTATCTTCCTTTCACTGCCATATTCCCAAAAACTCCGGCCTTCTTCAGGTGATTGGAATTTCGAACAGAAATTTCGTCCTGATGTTAACCTGATGTTAAGTATAAGTACCCTACCTGATGTTAACTATAAGTTTCCTTTTTGTTTCTATTTTCTTTAAAAACTTGTCGTTGCTCAGATGTTCGGTACGCGGTATCCTCAGCATCCTTCTGTATAGCCAAAGATATCACGTAATATTTTAGCACTTTTTTTCCTTCTAGCGATTTTTCCCATATTTCTTAATTCGCTGCTTACCATCTTTGGCTATCCAAATACGCCTAAGTATTTTGATGTCGTACTTTCAGTTCCTTGTCTCGAAATATTCTTTGTTGACAAAACAGTTTTACTCTCGACGAAAATTTATATAATCTTTTCTTAATACAAACTTTTTGGGAAAATTCATTCCTCAAGTCCTCTAACTGTTTTGACGTATTGTTTTCATAAAAAAAATCGTTGTCAACAGGAGAAATAAAAATAAGATAAAAGTATGAAAAAAAGGGGAGATAAAGTATGTTTTCTTAAATACCCGGAGAAAGGAAATAGATAAGCTTTAATGGGTACAATGTTAGATTAAATTCTTTTTCCTACTTCCGGTGGCATTAAGAATTGTGGATATGCAGGCAGCATAAAAAAACCGGAAATAGAGAGAGACGACTTTTGGAGATATACTGTTGCGTAGATAACATTTTTTTTTTTGAAAACTTATGAAATAAACCAGATGTAAGTGGGAGAGGAGAAAGTTATGACGACAAGATATGACAGATTTAGCAAGAGAGATGGGCGATGGTAAATTACTTGCCTGTTCCGGACAAGGATAAAGGCACCGAGAGTGAGGTTGATTCTTTCATTCTTATACAGTCGTTACCTATTTACAAGCCACAATTGGATGAAATGATGGCTCATAAGGAAACTCCTCTCATAAGAGAGAATGTGTGTAGCAATATTAATTTATAGAAATTTGCCATCTTGAATAGATGGACCTTACAGAATGTTTGAAAAAATAACCCTGTTCAGCTTTACTCAAAACTGCACATCGTATTCTAATAAAGGATCTCTTGAACATTTTCAACTAACCAAAAC
>CAHIKZ030003194.1:540000-627500 GCA_903632075.3 Acanthosepion pharaonis
AGATTCAAGGTCAGGTAAGTTATCAAATATTTGACTTGACATTTCATCCACACTTAAAGAAATTATAGCCTGGATCAAAATTGTATTCTTTAAAATCTATATTTGATAGGAAAATTAATTTAGTTATTTGAATATAAATTTTTCAATGACATTTGGTAAATAAATGGTGTTCCGATAAACTTGTACCGATTGTAAATGAGAATTAAGTTTAAGCATCTAATGATTTTTTCTTTTTCTTTCAGATTTAACAACTTAAGTCTTTGGCAATTTCAACCATGGAAAGATTAAGAATCAAACAACGTGTTAAAGTTATCGAAGTCTAGTTCCATTCCTGCGCGCGATGATAAATAGAAGTGTCTGGATTTTTGACCACATTCTTGTGTCCAGCAGCAATGTTTCAGCTGAACGGCGTAAACGAGCACAACAATAGTGTTTTACCAAATTGTCCAAATTTACGAACAATTTTCCAACTTTGAAACTTTAAAACGTTTCGATCCCTGCTTGAAGCAATTGGGTGTCTTCCACACTGAAAATAGGCTTTTATGTGGATGACGATATATATATATATATATATATATATATATATATATATATATATATATAGGAAAATTCTCAAGAGTACCTCTACTGAATCTTAGCATAATATAAGTCTACGCCCTGGTTTATTTTTCTTTCCAATCTCACATTTCCTGAAAGAATGACTACTTTGTCAAGCCAACATATACGACCACAGATATGTTGAAAAATCAAAAGAAAACGGTTAAATTCATCACCCTCACGGTTTTCGGGATCTACAGCACATACACGTTCATCATACACCAGAACAATCTATTCACAATATTCATTTAAAAAAAATATATATATATATATATTTTACAAGACTTTGAACTATGACCTTGTGTGCTCCACATGTTTTGATTGTACTTTCAACCATTTAATGAATATTCATGAACGTTCTCAAATTTAAAGCTGATTTGATAAATCTATAACATTCTCGCTTTTATATCTAAACAAGTGTAACAGAATAAATCCTACATATTGATAAAATCATTAGTGGACGAAAGGCGTTGGCTAAGAATATTATATATATATATATATATATTTGTGTGTGTGTGTGTGTGTGTGTGTGTGTGTGTGTGTGAAAATGTATAGAAAATAGGAAGGAACTGGTTAGGTAAATAATCCAAAATTATTTTTTAAAATAGTGCTCGATACAAAAAGTAGAGCATAAATATAATTATTTATTTAAAAAATATGATTCCAAATCGCGACATAAGAAGTCCATGTTTCTTAAAACTTCAATATAATTATTTAAATTATTTAAATTAAATTGAGTTAAAATAAAAAATTTTGCTTGAAGATGGAACAGAGCTTATTTTAACTCAATTTAATTTAAATAATTTAAAAAAATGAAGTTTTTCTTGTTTTGAAACATGGGACTTCTTATGTCGCGATTTGGAATCATATTTTAAATAAATATTATATATATATATATATATATATATATATATATATATATATATATATATATATATATGTGTGTGTGTGTCTTACGTACCACTATGTTTTACTGTTATGGTAGTAGTGGGAGGCACAGTAACATACAATATAGAATCATGAATTCTTTTCCCAATGGTTCTTTCCTGATTGATCAAACATGGCCGAGCTAAATGGAATCAATTAACGAACAAACAGGGTAGGTGACAAACAAAAGAAATGAAAGATATAGGGATAAAAAAATAACCATTTTGTTACTAAAATATACAAATTGAGATTAAATATGTTGGGGTATATTAAAAGATGAATGATGGGACAAAACAAAACAATGAGACTAAAGTAAATATTACAGGAAAAACAATGGGGGATTATCTTTTCAGAAAGGTAAATATTATGTTGACAAACGACCTTGGGCCAAACTTGAATGAAATTACAAATAACAAAAAAGCCAAATGGGCAAAGATAAACAGGCAATAGAAACAAAGGATTTAGCTGTTATTTGAAAAAGTTTGTCTTTTACTTTTTCTCTTTCTTTTCTTTTAGTGTCTCTTATATATTTCTCTTTTCTTTTATATTTCTTTTTATCTTTTATTTTTTATCCTTTATCTTCTCCTTGCTGGGTAGAAAGTTTATCTGTGAAATGAATTTCTTTTTGGTTTTCTTTCTTTTTTCTTTTTACCTTTTGTCCAGGGGTTGAGTGAAGAATAAGTTGAATCTTTCTTTTTCTTGGCTCTCAGGATAATGTATCTTTCTTTGTTTCGTTCAGTCTGTTTCTTTTAGCATGTCGGAGTTTGATTTCTTTGAATCAACAGTTTACTGAATCTTTTCGGCTCAGAAAACTTTAAAGATTTCTAACAATTCCGCACATCCAAATTTATAGCAGATCATAACAAGTTTAGCTGGATGTCTATTCATATGGTATTCTGAAGAGGGATTGACTTGGTATTGCTCTTTACTTTCTTGCCTCAATTTTGGCTCGTGAACCAAGACTTCCAAATATGGATTTTTACATGTGTGGGCGTAAAGAGATCACTGAACCTTTTATTTTTTTCTGCCGTATCGCAGAAAGTTCATGTTTGACTTAATATCTCGATAGTATGCGGTCTAATTGTCATTCTATCACGTGACCAAGAAGGAGAAAATGTACTTTTCATAGGATACATAATCTTTTCTCGGATGCATGCAAGTTCGATCAAGAACCGTTGCCAATTTAACTTTATTTCTTTTTCATATATCACAATTTCTGAAAGTACTGGCTCTTCATTCAAAGTATTTCTAAAATATAAGCACTAGTGTTGATTTTAGACTAAAATTTGATGTGTGTCCATAAATATATATATATATATATATATATATATATATATATAATGTCATTCGCCGACAGTACGGTTTCTCTGTATCACATCTCTTCATTGCGACTAGACAACCGAATGCCTCAAGCCAGGATTGAAACGCAACTGAGTTGGTGTCAGTCAGAGTTTCTACTGCTGAGCTATCTTCATTCGACAGATTGAGGCAGCTAAATTGAGCGTATTGTTTTTACAAATGTAAACAAATGATGATAAATCAATAGCAAAATTTTAAAATCCTCTTAGTGATGCGTTGTGTTATAACAAGTAACATCTTCATATTTAATATCGATCTTATGGATTTAACAAATGTTATATAAAAAGGGGAGGAAAAACAACACACACTCGTTACAGTTTACATCGAAACGTTAATGATAGCGGGTCGTTTAACATTTTAATTGAAATATTGATGTCTAGTCAATCTAAAATTTCGATCAGCCAATTTATCTCAGTATAATAGCAGTACTTTTGTCACAAATGATATATGGTGTGTAATCCTGGTTGTAAATATCCCGGAAAGTATTCTGAGATTAATTCACTTTGAAAAAATTTACGCCTTAATATATTATTTCTTGTTTTAACTGAAACTGCATTCTTTAAGTCAGACGTATTACGATTTTTGTTTTACATTTATTAGGACCTTGAATAAGTTCTCGCTGATTTTTGAATGAAAATTAATCTTTTATTTACAAAAATTAGTAAGAAACATGTCACTGAAAGTATTGTTCATCTCTAGCCATTACTCTGTCCCATCTTTCTAGCAGCATTTGAATTCCACGTCGGAAAAACGACACGTCTTTTACGACTAATCACGAGTCGACCCATTTCATGGCATCTTCATAAGAATGAAAGTGCTGCTTAGCCAGACTATGTGCCTTCGATCGGAACGAGTAATAATCAGACCGGGCAATGTGTGGTTAATTCGGCAGGTGGGCTAGAAGTTTTCACCCGTTTTGCAACATGTGGCCGAGTGTTGTCATATTGCAAAATCACTTTGTCGTGTTTCTGCTCGTATAGCGACCGTTTATTTTTTTTTTGTTTTTTTTTTTCAATGATCGGATCAACCGCGTCAATAGTCGATAGCAATCTCCTGTAATAGTTTCGATTGGTCTAGGTAGCTTAATAAACTACACTCAACTGATCCCACCAAATGCAGAGCAGAAACTTCGAAACATGGATATTTGGCTTTGCCGCCGATGTTGATGCATGGCCGGGCTTACCCCCACGATCTTCTACGCTTAGGGTTAAGGTAGTGTATCCACTTTTCATCGCCGGTCACAATACGATGCAAAAAAAGTTCTCTTCTGCCGTTAAAGCAGCTTTTCACACGTGACAAGGCACCGTTCCACCGTCTCTCGGTTTCAACACTTACCGCACTGAATGCCCTTGCTTTTGAATCATTCCTAATGCTTTCAAACGTTTCGAATCTGTGAGTGATCAACCCCTAATAATTCTGCAAGTGCAGCTTCCGCCTGACATGAGTCTTCATAAAGTAATGTCGCCAATTCATCGTCTTCAAACTTATTTGGTGCGCCAGAACGTTTTTTTTTTTTTGCAACATTAAAATAATAATATTTTGATTTTGTGTGCAGAGCTGCAAATTTCTTTTGAGTAAAGTTGTGCAGTAAAATTCCTCGCAAATACATTTTCTTTCGCACGAAATCCGACATATTTAATGCTATGAAAAACTTGTTTACACTTCGGCGAAATGATATACACTGAATTTCAAGCTTCCTTATAGTACTTCCTTATAGATACGTTACCATTTGAAACTACAACCACGCAGTTCTAGGAACACCATCTGTTGGAAAACAATGAGAACTTATACAAAGTATTAACAATTGAGATAAATACATGCTTTGATAATCTAATCTCAGATGCAGGGTTCAAGACTTAAGTTGATTACGTGCTAATACTCTTGGGAAAGGTATGAATCCATCTCTTCTCGCTCCATTTATGCATTAAATAGCGGCTTCAGACTGAGATCTATAGCCTTGGGTGGTAACCAATCTAGGAGAAGGACAACTCTGAGTAAAAAAAAAAAACGCGTGTATCCCTGGTGACGCACATAATATGCGATGCTCATATTTAATCTCTAATCTCGACTACTGTCGACATTGATTGGTTAGGATATAAGCAGTTCTTATATAACTTTGTGTTTTCCTTTCTTATTTAAGTTTTTTTTTTTTAGTTTTTTTCACATGGTTGCATGAATTCTCAGTATGTGAAAAGCTAATCGTTTTATAGCTTAGGTTAAAGATTTTTGCAATAATTTTTACTTCCAATCTTAGATGTAATAGATTGCAAAGAAACTTATGTTTTGTGTGCATTATGTCGATTTTACGGTGCTATTCCTTCAACATTGATTAGGTAATATATATATATATATATATATATATATATATATATATATATATATATATATATATATATGTTTAAAATGTGTATATTTTGGCAGCATGTCATTATTAAGACATGTGTTGTTACAGACTACAGATCTTTTCCGCTTAATAATTTTTTTCTTATTTCTTGCTTTCCCGCAAGTTCTTTTATATTTGGGACTTAGTTGCAGAAAAAAGACCTTAGTCCTTAGTGTTGGACTTTTAAACCTCTTCAGACCAGCGTTATGTAAATAAATGGAGTTAATCTATCCAGACGCAAGGAAAAGAGAAAACAAAAACTGCCCGCTTAAGCAGGAATTGAACCTGCAGATAGAGAGAACCAACGTTTAGCCTGGGGCGCCTATACCGTTGAAACCACGAAGAGAAAAACGGCCAAGACAAGCTAAACTTGAAACATAATGCTTAATATATAAGCGAAGCGTTATTTTACATACGGGTATCCACTAATAATAACTTTTAAAGTGATATATATATATATATATATATATATATATATATATATATATATATATATATATATGCGTGTGTGTGTGTGTGTGTGTTATGGTCCAGGTTATAACCAAGGAAGAACAACACGAACACAAGAGTAGAAATAACGAAGGTATATTACGAAATAATAATACAAGATGTGGAAGGTGTTAGTATGACTGTCAGTCTGGTTTGTAGTGAAGTACTATCGGCTCGACTCGATTAGGTATCTAGCCACCCCCACGAGGGGTTGCATGTGGCACAAGGCCGAGTTTAACGTGGGTTTCACGAGCCCGTAGGCTCGGCAAAAAAAATGCCCGTAGAACCCGTATAAACGGGATCGGGTTGGTCAACCTCCCCAAACGAGTCTCTGCCCTTCGGTGGAGCCTCGTCCGGGTTTCCTCTGCTCAGAGGCAGAGGTTCGACGGTCAAGCCGAGCTCGGCAAAGGTCATTTTATCGTTGATTCCTGACCCGTAGGCTCTCTTGAGAGGCGTATGTATACATAGAGTTAGGAAGAGTTCATTCTGTAGTTATAGTTAGGACTCCCGGTTTGACCCCCCCTCATGAGTTAGGAAGAGTTCATTCTGTAGTTATATATATATATATATATATATATATATATATATATATATATATATATATATATGTATATCTCCAAGTATAGGATTGGTGTATACGGAATAAATTTCAATACCCAACAAATAATATTCTTAAAAGAGTGCTCAATACAGAGTATTTCAAATATAATGATTTATTCGAAAATTATAACATAAGTATGTTTTAAAATCACTTTTATTTTATAACATAAGTATAATATATTTTAACATATTTTATAACATATTTTATAAAATACTTATACTAACATACTTAGTGATTTTATAACATACTTATGTTATAATTTTCAAATATATATATATATATATATATATATATATATATATATATATATATATATATATATATGCAGAATCGTTAAAAAATCCATCTGGTTATAATTAATTTATTTCGTGGACATTTACATCCTCTCTTCAGACCAGCATTTTGTTAATAAATTGCGTTAATTTATCGAGACGCAAGGAAAAGGATAACAAATAAACGAAAAAAAAGGAAAAGTTTTAATATTAAAAAGGAAGAGAGTAAAAGAAAAATTCAAATATGTTTTTTTTTGTCGAATAAAAGAGAAAGGGGGAGAGAGAGAGAGAGGGACGGAGAGAGGTGGTGAGAGAGGAATGGAAAGGAAAGAAAGAAGGAAGAATTATGCAAGAACCCATAGGGTGGCCTAGAAATGATTTTATTTTCATTCTAGACTGGACAAGTTAAAAAAAACAGGTTTTGTGTGTATATTGTGTGTGTGGAGCCCCGTTTCACAATTGTAGAATAATACTAATTGATTTAAGTACTATAACGGAAAACTCAATTTTATTCAGTAAAACGTAACTCAGTTTTTGTACATTGAAGGCTCCAAATATTTCAATTTATGTACTCATATATATTAACCAATCAGCGACGCCGAACGAGATGCGGGGTATTCTTTGAATTGGCAAACGGTAAATTGTCTTAAAATGAAATTTTGGAGGCTCAAATTCAGAAAATGGTCAACGTTTTTTCTTCTTAAAAAAGGGACATTCAAAAATTAAGAAAATATATATTAACCAATAAGCTTGAGATTAATAAATCTAAATTTTAGATTGATCCGGAGCCAACTATTTTATTACAAATATGATCAGTTCATGTTCGGTAACTAGTCTTTCAGTGAATCTTTGGTCAGTGTTTTTGATCGATCGTTTGTTACACAAAGGAAACCGAAATTCCCATACACAATTAATTACTCACATCTTTCTAATATTTATTTGAGCATACAATATTGCAAATATTATGTTTAGCGATAGAGAGTACATAACGCTAAATTGTTCAAATGCGGCAACAGTAGCAACTAACTTCTTGTCTTTATTTCATGTGGTTTACTGTTAGTATTTATTCACACAGTGAAAACAATATAGCCCTGGATCACATATATCTACAAATATTTAGACGCTTCTTAT
This sequence comes from Acanthosepion pharaonis, assembly GCA_903632075.3. Classification (NCBI taxonomy): domain Eukaryota; kingdom Metazoa; phylum Mollusca; class Cephalopoda; order Sepiida; family Sepiidae; genus Acanthosepion; species Acanthosepion pharaonis. The sequence goes on from CAHIKZ030003194.1 coordinate 547,760, forward strand.
TTACGCTGTACTAACACAGTTCATTCGGTTATAGAGTAAAAAAAGACACAAACTATTTTGTGTGGTGTTGTTCGTAAAGAATCTTTGTAGTTCATTTCTTTCATTCTGAAAGAAAAAAACATAAATATTCAGTATTGTGGATCAGTGTTTGCAGATTATCTTGATTCTTAGTTTATACACGCATATTCCGCCACACACACACGCACACACACACACACACACACACACACATATATATATATATATATATATGAAAGATTCTTCGGTAAATTGAATCAAGTTCTCTCAGTCACTGTGTGTTTATCTCAAATAAACACGCTTAAATTCACCTTCATCCCTGTCATGCACCAACGGCTTAGTGGTAGAATCCCCGACTGACGATACTAGTTCTCTCTAGCTAGAGGCAAACGACGTCTAGCCACACTGATGAGCTGTGATACAACGAAACAGTCTGTCTGTGGATGACAATATATATTCACCTGAATAATTTATTTCCGTTGAGCTGTCTGGGGAGCAAGTTTGGGTTTGTAAACAATGACTATTACGGCTAATAATTGACTATTACGGCTAATCTTCGGTAAATCGAATCGAGTTCTCTCAGTCACCGTGTTTATCTAAAGATAAAAACGTTTACATTCACCTTCATCCCAACGGCTTAGTGGAAGAATCCCACTGACGCCAATTCAGTCGGGTTTCGATCCTAGCTAAAGTCAGCCGGGCGTCTACGTCTAACCACACTGATGAGCTGTGATACAGCGAAACTGTCTGACTATATATATATATATATGTGTGTGTGTGTGTGTGTGCAGATATGTAGAAAATCAAATATGACCTGCGTTAAATTTAAACTGAGCGAAGAAGCAAAAATTATTTTTGTTATAGGACCTTACCCATAATAACATAATGGACTATTCCATACGTAATAAATACTGCGCCTCAAGAGGAAGCAGGGAGTTCAGTCTGAAATCTGGAGTGAAGTCCGTCAGTCAGTCAGAGCGAGCGAGTCAGTCAGTCGAGTCAGAGGCAGCCCGAAACAGAGTCGTGTTCAAACAATTACTACCAAACCTGATTGTTCGTACAAACACTTTTTTACCTCTCTGTATATATTCCTGTTTGTAATATATCTGTGTTATTCCATATCCGTGTTCGGGTTCTTCTTTATTTGTTCTACTTTGGACTATCACCGTAGTACAAGGAACCGGACCATAACAGTGGCGACGAGGAAACCAACTCTCTACGCGGAGGACATATGTTTTTTATCCGTCGCGCATAACAGTGGCGACGAGGGCTTCGAACTCATTCGGTGGAAGGAAAAAAAATTTGTTCGCCACAGTATAACAGTAGCAACGAAGATTCGAACTCTCACGTGAAGAACAAACAACAAAATCCTCTCTCGTCAACATAACAAGTGACGACGAAGAAACCCCTAAAAAGGAAATACCAACTCTATACACGGAGGACTTATTTTTTTGCTATACGTCACAATTTTCTTTTCTTGATATCAAATTTCACTGACAACAAAGGAAAGTTGTTTTTTTATTTTTTTTGCGAGCACAGGCTACAGAATATCAGGTTACATACAAAAAAATATGTTAACATGGAAGATTTTAAGTCAACCATTATGGAACTTATCAAAGTCCAGTTTGAACAACAACAAAGGTACGATCAAAAACATCTAGAAATGTTTGAACAACAACAAATGTATGAACAAAAACATTGAGAAATGCAAGAATTATTGATACGTGCAATGGCAAATAAGGAGCAAAAACCCGAGAACGAATCTGTTCTCTCTAAAACACTATTTGGAATAATATCGAAGATTTTAAGTACGCACCCGACGAAGATAAAACTTTTGCAAATTACTTCCGAAGGTATGAAGATCTATATGATTTTGACTGCAAAGATTGTTCAGACGCACGTAAAGTACGCCTTTTATTAAGAAAATTAGGCACAGGCGAATATACCAAATTCGTTGATTATATCCTTCCCAGAAAAACAAGCGAGTTAACGTTCAAAGAATCTATAAAATTGCTAACGGAACTTTTCAGCCATAATACTTCACTATTTCATAAAAGATGGAAATGCATGAACCTTACAAAAAAGGATAGCAAATATTACGTAACTTTCGCATCCATTGTTAATAAATATTTTGACGACTTCAAATTATCGGAACTCAGCGCTGACAACTTCAAATGCTTAATTTACGTCCATGGTCTGGTTTCAACCAAAGACGCAGAAATGAGACGTAGAATACTTACTAAACTGGAAAATGAAGAAGATCTGACACTTCAAAAACTAGCCAAAGACTGCCAGAGATGCGTCAGCGTAAAAAAAGACTCTAAAGACATAGAACAAGCTGGCACAGCATACATACGCAAAGTACGAAGTCAAACAAATTTTCCCTCCTCACAAAGTAAACAAATTTTCCCTCCTCACAAACAAACCGAACTGATTTTCTCGCCTCAAGAAGAGGTAAAACAAAAGTTTCTAATTATAATCAACATAAAAAGAAACTACCACCAAGTCCATGCTATCGTTGTGGGTCTTGGCATTGGGTTAAAGACTGTACATATCGTGCTAAAACTTGTCTATCATGTAAAAAAATTGGTCACAAAAATTCTCACTGTTGGTATAGAAAAGAAAGCAGAATAAGAATTACGAGGACCGACCAAACACATGAGACTAATATAAGAAACTATGTACAAGTTGAAATGCAAAACAGAAAAGTTAGGTTACAGCTGGATTCTGGCTCAGACTTAACTATCATAAATCTACAAACATGGAGAAAACTGAACAAACCTGTCATGTTAAAAACGGATAAAACTGCGAGATCAGTTACGGGGAGAAAGATAAAATTCGAGGGTGAAATAATCACAAACGTAACATTTAACGGAATGACGAAAATACTAAAAATATACGTCTTAAGAAATATCGAAAACCTATATGGGACAGACTAGATGCAACAATTCGAATTGTGGGATCTACCTATTAGAACCTACTGACAGAATGTAAAAAGCTTATCAACCGAGGCAGACAAAATTAAAAGGAAAACTAAAAACGAGTTTCCCCGAAGTATTTTCGGCAGGTCTCGGAAGATGCAAGAAAATGGCAGCTAATATCAAAATAAAGGATAACGTTCAACCTATTTTCAAGAAAAAAAAGGAACGTACCGTTTGCGTCAATAGAAAATATTGACTAAGAATTATCTAGACTCGAAAATACGGGCATATTGAAAAAAGTAGAGTACAGCAAATGGACCGCATCGACGGTCTACGGTAAGAAGAAATCAGGAGAAATTCGAGTGTGTGCTGATTTTTCTTCAGTTTTGAACGCAGCAATAAAGGACTACCACTATCCACTACCTAGTCCTGAAGAAGTATTCACTAAATTAAATGGCGGAAAATATTTTTCAAAAATTGATGTAAGTGAGGCCTACCTGCAAATTCCTGTCGATGAAGAAAGTTCAAAACTACTATTCATAAACACACACAAGGGATTGTACAGATACCAAAGACTATCATTTGGAATTAAAGTAGCGCCGGCTATTTTCAGGCACACCATGGATACGATGCTGGCAGGACTAGAATATACAATAGCATATCTGGATGACATATTGATTAATAGCGAAAGCGTTGAACAACACTGGCAACATGTACAAGAAGTGTTTAAGAGAATTCAAAGCTACGGATTCAAAGTGAAAGAAAATAAGTGTGATTTTTTTATGAAGGAAATTAAATATCTTGGCCACATAATAGACCAAGAAGGTAGGCGTCAAGACCCTGAAAGGTCTACAGCAATAAAAAATATGCCAGTTCCTAAGAACATAACAGAACTACAAAGTTTTCTTGGATTAGTGAATTACTACCAGGAATTCATACCTCAAATGCATAAACTTCTTGCACCATTGAACGAACTGCTAAAGAAAGAAAAAGTTTGGCAGTGGACAGATCAATGCCAGGAAACATTTGAAAAAATAATCAAAACATTAACATCGGATTTATTTTTGGCACAATATGATCCTAAACTAGAGATTATTGTAGCAAGTGATGCGAGCGCCTACGGTGTCGGAGTGTGTATACTACATAAAATGCCAATAAAACCTATCGTATATGCTTCTCGAACCCTACTACCAGCGGAGAAAAACTATTCATAAATTGAGAAGGAAGCTCTAGCAACTATCTTCGCAGTAACAAGATTCCATAGATACTTCTATGGTAGACACTTTACTCTGCAGACGGATCACAAACCGTTAATAAAAATTTTTGGTTCAAAAAAAGGTCTACCGGTGTACACGGCAAATAGACTACTAAGATGGGGAACGATTCTTCTGAACTATAACTTCAGATTGAAATATTTACCAACGAAAAGAATCGGGCACGCGGATGGTCTGTCGAGACTTATACCAACAAAGACAGAGCCATTGGAAGATACGGTAATCGCAGAGGACACTAGGGTAAAAATAGAATCAAGTCGCTAATGCGAATCTATGTGGACCAGGATATTTCTCAAATGGTGGAAATGTACAAAGATTGTAATTTAGAAACTAAAGCACCGCCAATCATACATAAGCCTTGTCCTGAAACTGATCGTCCATGGTCAAGAATACACGCAGATTATGCAGGAGCAATTGACGGGTTCTACTATGTAATCATAGTTGGTAGCTATAGTAAATGACCGGATGTGTTTCGGTGCAAAATTCCTACTACAGAAACGACCATAAATTTCTTCCACGAGCTATTCGCTCTGTTTGGCGTAGTGGACTGTTTACGTCAGCAGATTTCCAAGAGTTTTGCGAAATCTATCAAGTAAAACATATAAAATCCCCGCCTTACCATCCAATATAAAGTGGACAAGCGGAGAGATTCGTGGATACTCTCAAAAGAGCATTACGAAAAGCGTACGATGTGCCTATGGAGAAAGCATTACAGCAATTCCTATAGGTATATAGAATAAGGCCAAATAATGCGACACCATCAACATTATCACCAACAGATATTATGTTTGCTAGGAAAATCAAATCAGCGTTCGATAAATTACTACCAAGTAAAACAAAACAAGTAACACAGTCCTACACACCAAAAAGAAAATTCCTCCCAGGGGAAAAGGTTTTTTTTTAAGGCATACAAAAATAATACCTCTTGCTGGGAACAAGGGATAATTGATAAAAGAATTGGCAATATGATGTACGCAGTTCAAGGAAAAAAATTCTCACACAGAAGACAGGTAAACCAAATAAGGAAGGGACCGTTACAGGATGCTAACGGTCCACCTCAAGAAGAGGTATTGGACACGATTTTCGACACATTCGATATAACAAGACCCCAAATGATGCCAGGACCAGGAAAATCGTCTAGAAAAAGAAAATTTACTGAACCTTTGGAAATATATCCAAAGAAAAAAAGATATTAAAAAACCACTGCTACGCAAAATTTTCGGAAGGGGGGGTGTTATGGGACCTTACCCATAATAACATAATGGACTATTCCATACGTAATAAATACAGCGCATCAAGAGGAAGCAGGGAGTTCAGTCCGAAGTCGGGCGACCGGTTGACCGGCTGATCGGTTGAACTCTCTGCCTTCGGCGGGGAGGAACCCGAACGAGGCTACGCCGAAGGTCGGAGTCTCTTTCGGGGTTTATACGGGTTCAAAGGGCATATTTTTGTCCGATCCCACGGGCTCGGATATCCCACGTTAAACTGGCCTTGTGCCACATGATGCCCTCTTGGGGAGGGGTGACTAAATACTGTTCCGTCTGAAATTGGAGTTCAGTCTGTAGTCTGGAGTTCAGTCTGAAGTCTGAAGTGAAGTCCGTCAGGAGTCACTCGAGTCAGAGGCAGTCCGAAACAGAGTCGCGTTCAGACAATTTCTACTAAAGCTGATTGTTCGTACTAACTATTTTCTACTTCTCTGTATATATTCCTGTTTGTAATATATGTGTTGTTCCATATACGGGTTCGAGTTGTTCTTTATTGGTTCTACCTTGGACTATCACCGTAGTACAAGGAACCGGACCATAACTATTTTATTTTTAGAAATGGGTCATAACCCGTAGATTGGCAGCTAACAACAGCCAGACATAAACGGATGCATAAATAGATACATAAATTATACAAACAAGAAAATACCAAAAAAAAAAATGAGGTAGTGAGGTAATTTAGCAAAATGATAAATAAGTTATATGCTTTGTGATTTTCCTACATATTTTTTTATAGTTGATAAATAAATAGCTTCTTTATGGAACTAGTTAATAATTTAAGCGTATAGAACTATTTGGTAAATTACCAAATTAAAATAATATTGCTCTACGTTGTATGACATCTTCTATGTCAACATAACAGAAGATCGTCTTCGATAGTGAACATCTTTGTTTAAATGTCTGTATAGCCATTCGGAAGATGGCTCGTGTGAGATGAAAGGTTATATCAATGAACTATTTAATATAATGTTGGACAATTTTTGTCTATATTTTCGGCCGAAATTAAAGCAAACATACGAAGTTTAGACCGGCTCATGATCAAACATAATAGAAATTCATTGCCTATCATATTTAACTATATATGGTCACACACACACGCACACACACACACACACACACATATATATATATATATGACCTTATTTATATAAATATGAGTATAAAAGTGAACATTGTTGTCAATATTCAGAGACGACAGGCTGTTTCATGCTGGACGCAATCGTCAGGCCGCCTCACGACTGCGTCTAGCATGCTAAGTGCTGACTTCAGTGTTCACTTTTATATTTATATTTACATACGCTCTATCTCTGATATTGAGCACTTCATCCCGTAAATATAGCACACCTTAAAACTATATTTCTTTCATAACCATATATATATATATATATATATATATATATATATATATAACCATACAATATATAACCATACATATCTGTGTGCGTGTGCGTGTGCGTGTGCGTGTGATCAAAAAATTTCACATACAGTATACCTATAAAAGTACAATATGAAAAAAGGGAGTTTATCAAGACAAATATAAACACATTTGCCTTGATAAAATCCATTAGAGGACATTTTCTTTTTGTCATTTTTCATACATTGCTAATCAGCATTGAATAGCCGTTTCGGGGACCGGTAGAACGGAATGTAACTAATGAAATCAGAGTAGACTTAGATATATAAAAGTAATTTAAAGATGTTAATAATACTGTGGAAAATAAAAGAAAACGTAATGAGATAAAGGAAAGAATCACTCGGTGTTTATTATGATTTAAAGTGAAATCAATTATTTTTACAGTTCACATTAATAATCACATTTATAGAAACGAATTGCAAAGGATTAATACAAGCTTTACACCATTAATTTCATTGAATAGAGATTAAAATCGAGTTTAAGATTGAAATCAGTATTAAATTAAATAAAATAAATTAAATATTTTTTCTCGTGGCCAAAATTTACGCATACCATTAGCAACTGTTAAACTAATCGAATAGAATTTTAACTTCCTTCAAATAGATGGCGCATGCTGTACTAAAATCATGGCACAACTTGAGAAAAGATCTGCCGAAATACATATGTGTTAATAGGATTTCTTGAAATTCTTAAATTAGGTTCTAAATTAACTGGATATGTTTTCTTTTGAATAAACACTTTGTCTCATGCTAAAATCGTTTCCATTCTCTTTGAAAGAAGAATCGAAATATGGCTGAAACTCATCTTCCGCTAAAGAAATTATCTTGCTGACAAATCGTTTCTTTTTTCTGCTATCTTCACATTCGCTGTAATGAATGCAGCTGTTTGAAATAATTGATGTCCTAAACTTCTTTATATTTTCGGTTGTCTTGCAAAAGAAGAAAGCATTTTTTTTAAATCAGTATCAGCCCGTGCAAGGCAATAAAGCCACTAAAACACAAAGAGTTACATGATCTGAAGAAATTAAGAACAGAAACATTAATAATGAACGGGAAGAGGAAAGAGTAATCAGGAGGACAGCAGATTGACGTTGTATTTAAATTTCTTGCAGATTAAAACTGACTTGAAAACATGGAACCAAAAGAGAGTTTCACAAGCGAGAAGTGCGAGAAAAAACTGTTAGTATAAAACTTACGGCTACATGTAGCTTGCTCAACCGTAAATTAATGAGATCCCGAAGCCAGTCTAGTATTGCACTTAAATTCATACAGTCTAGGTACCATAGCGAAGAGCTCATCCGAACAATTAACATGAAAGTATTTATGAAAAAGGCACAGAGAGGCAACCGTAAGGCGGTGGGCAGGTGACTGAAGCCGAGCCGCCAGAGAGGCAACTGTAAAGCGGTGGGCAAGTGACTGAAACCGAGCCGCCAGAGAGGCAACTGTAAAGCGGTGGGCAAGTGACTGAAACCGAGCCGCCAGAGAGGCAACTGTAAAGCCGTGGGCAAGTGACTGAAACCGAGCCGCCAAATCAGGACCAATAATATTGCTGATTCTTCTTCAAGGAGCGCCAGGTAAATCGTAGGTGCACCGGACCATATATGGGTGCAATATTCTAAGTATGGTCGAATGGTAGCCTTATAGATATGCAAGATAGAATCCGAAGAGCTCATCCGAAAAATTACATGAGATTATTTATAGAAAAGGCACTGATAAGCAAATTTATGTCTGTGAGATAGTGACTGAAGCCGAACAGTCAGATCAGGACCATACGTATCTTGTCGAGTTATCACTCGGCTTTTATGGACATTTCCAATAAGAATTCAATAAAAAGACAATACAAATTTCGGGGTTCTTGAATATATACACATTTCATTCTATGTAACGGCAATATTGATTCAAAAATAGTGAATCAAATATTGATTCAAAATAGTGGATCAAATATTGATTCAAAAATAGTGAATCAAATATTGATTCAAAATAGTGAATCAGTAGTGAATCAAATATTGAATCAATATTGAATCAATATTGCATCAAAATTGAATCAAATATTGAATCAGTATTGACTCAAAATCAACTCGATCCTTTTTACACTGAAGTGCGGAGTGCTATATGCGATTGTTTCTTTCTTCTTCCTTCCCTAACTTTATATTTTCTTCTTTCTCCCAAGAATAGGTAGGAAAAACGACGTTTTGTTTAATTTGCAGATTAAGTCTCAAAATTATTTTTAATATAACATTATATTTGCAGATAATTTATTTTAAAAACTAGTTAGCATTTATTGCTAAAATTATTATATACCAATTTTACTAAGAAAATCTACGTAATAAATTAAAATATACAGTATTAATTAACAAGCATTCTCCAAGCATTCTCAGTCGTCATTGAAATATTACTTTAATTTCTATACTTCGTGAACGTCGCTTTTACGATGACCGAACGAGAAGATTCTCCTGATCTTGGACCGGTCGTTCAGTTCAACTGCAGCATGTGTATGGCTTATAACGACTTTGAAAGGCTGTGAAGGACATAGAGTTTGTAGTATGGGATTTAGGCCAGGAAATATCAAATGGTCTGAATTGAATTTAATATTAACAGGAAAACTTTATTCTAAGAGTTGATCTTTGTTGACTACAATTGGAACTGATAAATAAGATGTCAAAATAGACTCTGTACAATAGACTTCCGAAAGAATGATCCCTTGATCGCTACATTCTTAACCTCTTCATGTCAAGGGTCAATTGTTTTCTATCCTACATATCCTCATAATCAACACCTACGCCCTCCGCTTACTGCCATACAACCACACTTAGTATTCAAATACTGTGAATGCCTTTACAGTCTTCTATATAGGTGTATATTTATTTACAAAATGGTGTTAAATTGAGGGATAATTTTGGGGTAGTTTTCGGCAGAATGGGTATTAAACCGCCCTATCTTACACTAAAATTTTATGCTAATCTTTTAATTATTAAGGTATTTTGAAGAAGAAATATTATCTGATGCAATCACGGATGACGCAATATTTTTCAAGGGAAAACAAATTTCATGATACACGTCGAGAATCGATTCATATTGCTGCACACCAATTAGAAATGAACTAATTTGAGGAAAAAATAGAAATCGATTACACCCTATCACTCCAGTGGGTCTAAAACTAACCGTATGGTGAAAGAAAGAAAACTTAAATAGTTGTGTCAATTAATTTGCACAAGGGTGTATCTTGCACATTTATAAGTCTCTCGATCATCAAATGTTTCTGACAAAACTGATCTGGTGCTTCTGCTATACATCTAGAGATTTTTGCCATAATCCATTGATGAAGCTGCAAATATATTGGTATCGACCTGTCATCTCAGGTTCAGTAATTTTCAATCACCGAGACCCAGATTTCCTGTGCTTTTTCTAGAAATGTTTTCAAGATAATTTTTCTGATGAGAATTCCTCTTTGGTACCTTGACTCCACGTATTTGAGCGCAGTACTAGATTGGCAGATAGGTCTCATAATTTCCCTTTTGGAATTGCTAGATGTAACTGTAGGTTCTATGCTAATAGTTTCTCTCCACGCATTTCTCGCTTGTGGTACTCTTTTCCAGATTTTTGCTTTACTGTTAACTAGAATCTTCAGAAATGTAAATACCACCTCAATCGTCATTTTTTGTCTCCTTGAACACTGTTCTTTTATTGGCCCCTGTTTTTGTTTCTGGTATAATGGAATAGAATCCCCCTCACTGGAATATGATTGGCTGGTGTCCGTCATAAATACCGACCTCAGGATCGTCATTTTTGAGAGATAAGTCTATAACGGCGCCCATTGGTCTGAACACTGATTCTTACCCGCGACTGACGCGTCCCAGTCCCCGTATTGTTTTTGTTTAAATATTTCGGGACATACCAGTTTCACTATCAAATATTCCTTGATTCGTCGAAACAATAAAAACACTTAGACTTACGTGACGCATATTACTTAGGCAGTAAACTTATTTCCCTGAACAATGTCTCGAAGGATTCAATATTGTGTCTCGACAATCTATTTTAGCTTTAGATTTGTTGATGTTGGCTATTTCTTTAAAGGTGTCCGTCATATTTGACAAAATTAAATGCTTTAATTACCAGTATTAATCGTAACATTATTTTAATGAATATTTTATAAATAAATACCGCGATGTCATTTTCATTTAAAATTCTTTATATACTAAAAGAATTGTGTGACATTCTTCATAGAATATGACGTTTTAGAGATAAGTTTTTCTCAGACGTATCACGCCGGGCTCCAGCAGTGAGGATTTTCATGGATACTTCCAGGGAGACACGTATCTCAAGAAAGGCAGTCATAAAAACACAGTAGTTAAACTCTGAAGCAGTAAAATATTCAATGTACTTGTTTTTCTTTGAGTTTTATAATCTATCGGAAATAAAGTGAGAACACTTCTCAAAGATGTTCGATCCTACCGCGATAATATCATTAAAATGTTTAGCATAAATTACACTGAATCTTTTCAGTTATTCTTCATTGTCAACTTCATACGACATTTATTTAAGTCTTCAAAATGAGGTTAGTGATTATATAAAAAAGCCATTAATCAAACACCTTTTGACTTGGTATTATATCGAACTAAACAAAATAATGCTAATAATAGCAAAAGATCCATATTTGTTTTTCATTTGATTCAATTAAATTCAATTTACGTTGATCTCTTTGATAAAATCCAAAGAAGAATTTGAAATATTTAGGTCCTGATCTGGCTTTAGTCTCTTTCCAACCGCCCAAGATTGTTTATCTTTTTTTCTATAAAACTTTCATTCCTAGAATATTTTAGTTTGTAGTACTGACAGGCATCGGGATCCCATCCATTTACAGTTGAACTGGCTAGATTTAGACATAACAGTTTCTTTTCTCACAAACACCCTTCTGGTTCCATGCTTTCCAGCCAACTTTAATCTGCAATAATTTACTTGCAATGTTAACCGCTATCTACTGTCCTCCTAATTACTTTTTCCGGTTCCCGCTCATTATTAATATTTCTATTCCTAATTTTTCCACACCCGATAACCTCCTGTGTCTTAGTGGCTTTACTGTCTTGCATGGGGTGATACTAATTAAAAAATAATGATTTTTTTTTTATTACTGTGTGTAGAAACAATAAACCAATTAGTGAAAATGATAACTGCAATGGTGAAATTAGTCGTTATTCTGTGAATTGGAATTTATAAAGTCATTTTCTTAAAACTGTTTTCAAGAGACTTACACATCTGCAGTCGACTATTGTAGATTTTTCTGGTAGTTTTCTTCCCAAACTTTTCTTTGTGGTAGTGTAGAAATATATCATTTCAATTAATCATTATTCACCTAGTTATATGTTTCTTTTTATTGATGTTGCTGTGAAAAGCTTTCTAGTATGGTTTTCATTAGTTGGTAAAGCTCCTTGTAATTGTGTAACACCAGTCAATACAGAACGATTGAAATACAGGATTGTGTATAATAAAATATTCCCCTCAGCTATTGGAACTATTAATTATTTTTAAGTTACTAAATTAAGGAAATATGTTAAGATTTCAAGGAGAAAATGGTTAGTGAATAAATTGTTTAATTGAATTATTTTATTATTTAATAAATAAATGTTTAATTGAATTATTTTATTATTTTTCATATTTATTAAATTCTTAAATAATATACTTTTATTATTTAAATAATGTCAACATTTATTCTTATTTTTTTAACTTTCTGATCTAGGTTGTATATGCATAGTAACAGAATAATGGTCTTATTTGCAAAGCATTTAAAATTAAGATGAAAGAAAAACTAGGTAAAAATTTGTAATTGTTGATAATACGGCATCCAATAAAAATTCGATATAATATTGCTACTACTAACAGTAGTAAGCTAATATATATATAAATATATATATAGATAGATAGATAGATAGATAGATAGATACACCTATGCCAAACTTTTTTCTTTAATGAATATATAGATTTTAATAACCATGAGCTGTACCGCGACGACGGTTTAATCATAGTGGGCTGTGACACAGTTTTTTTAAAAATTCGGATTTAATCTCGAAATAGAAACTCATTTTCTATTTAGATATTACGTTGAATTTACAAAATGGCACAATATCCCCCGTATAAAAAAGAAAACCAGGAACCTCAATATTTAAACATAAAATCTAACCACCCAGTCCATATCATCATATTCCAAAAAATTGGGTATAGTCTTTCTACTAATTCCTCCAATAGGGACATTTTTGAGGCCAATAAAACAGTAGTTATGAGGAACCCCCTATTAATTTGATATAAAAAATAAATTAGAATATATTTTTATAATTAACCATAACATTACTCAGAATAAACGTAATAATAGGCAGAGAAAATTTTTGTGGTTTAACCCTCCTTTTAATTTGTAAAAACAAAAATTGCAAAATATTTTTTGACTTATTAGAGCAACATTTCCCAAAAAAAACTGAGTTGCGTAAAATATTCAATAAAAACTATGTAAAACTTAGTTATTGTTGCATGCCTAACGTAGGGACTATAATAAATGGATTGAATAAGAAAAAAACTAGGAATAATCCACGCAGAAATCCTCCTACTTGTAATTGTAGAAACAAAAACATCTGTCCATTACAGGGAAAATGTCAGCAAGAATGAGTGGTTTATCAAGTGAAAATTTTCAAAGATAGCGAGGATACTAACCCTAAAATATACATAGGTGCTACTCAGGATGAATTTAAAAAAAGATACTATAACCACACGAGTAGTTTTAAAAACGCAAAAATTAAACATGGTACCATGCTATCTACTTATGTATGGAAAACCAAACAGGAAGATAATAAAGACCCCATCTTTAAATGGGAAATACTAAAATAAATGCCCCAAATATAAAGCAGGCCATAAATTTTGTAAATTATGTACAGAGGAGAAATTAGCCATAGCTTTATATGATCAACGTAACCAGCTATTAAACTCCAAATCTGAAATTCTTAACGTAAAAAAATCTTGGCTACTAAATTAGACGATCTTTCCCGGTTTTTTTTTTTTTTTGTCATTCCACCTTAATGTTTGTTTTAATATCCCCTCCTCTTTTTTTTATTGAATAAATTTAAAACTCAGGTGGTTTGTGTTGTGGTTCTTTCTTTCTTTGGTCACATGGTATATTTTACCTATCGCCTATATATATGCGTTTCACCTTGCCTCCTTAGCCGAATTTCCCTAACGATCCGTTTAGGTGAAACCTGGGTAGGTTTGTTTGGCTCACTAGGTTTATCTAGGTCTGCTCTACGGTTGTATTGAGCTCTTTTGTTAGTTGTTTACTCGTATCGGGTTTTTCTCTTTGGGCTTCAGACCCGCATCTGTACGATTTTTTTCGACAGACTTTCATGTTTGTAGCTCTTTCTTTTTTTAAAACCTTTTTTTCCCTCGAGATTGATTTGATTATTGGCAAATCAAAAATTCGAAGGTTTTTCGAAACGAGTATAGTTATATATATATATATATATATATATACGCGCGCGCGTGTGTGTGTGTGTGTGTGTGTGTGTGTGTACAAATGGTACTATTTCAGATAAAATGAAAGATAAGACTAGTGGGTAGCCCAAGCTGTTGCTTTGGGCAGGCATACCTGGTCTTTTCCACAGGTTGAAATGCTATGGTATTTCAGGACGAATGTTTGAACTAATTCGATCTTTCTTATCAGGTCGCGTAATAATAATTGTCCTCAATGGCCACTCTTCTAGATCTTTTTGTCGTAATGCAGGTGTCCCCTAGGGATTGATCCTTGAACCTACTTTGTTCTTAATTTTCATCACCGACTGTCTTGATGGCATCCGTTCTATATTTGTTATTTATGTTGATGACACAACCATTTACTCTTGTCTCGAAATTAATCTGATCAGTTTGATAAGATCAAATTGGCAGGGTATCTAAAAACATACCTACAGTTTGTTGTTAACTGGGGCAAGGAGAGGCTTGTTAATTTTAAAATTTAAACGAAACTTCTCACTATTCATCACCTGAAAGATCCCTTGGCTGATGCTAACCTTTATCAGAGTGACACATCACGGCTTCTTGGTTTAACATTTTTGACAGATATGATGTGGAAATATTTTATTGAATTAATTGCTAGGTCTGTGTGCTAATAAAGTCGCTTCATTGTGTCGGGCAAGATAATGTTTCAATTCAGAATCTATCATGCATATTTATAAGTCTACCATTCATCCACGCTTTGAATGTTGCTGTCACATATGGTCCGGGTCTCCCACTGTGTATTTAGAGATATTTGATAAAATCCAAAGAAGAATCAGCAATATTATTGACCTGGCATCTCGGCTTCGTAATATAACCTCCCTGTGCCTTTTCTATAAAAAAAATATGGTAATTGTTCGGAAGATCTCTTCGCTATGATTTCTAGACTTTATTAATTTAAGCGCAGTACTAGATTGGCTGCTAGGTCTCATCATCTTACAGTTGAAATGGCTAGATGTAACCGTAAGTTCTATGCTAACAGTTTCTTCTATCGCACTTCTCGTTTGTGGAACTCTCTTCCGGTTTCATTCTTTCTGGCCAACTTCAAAAATTCAAATGCAATGTCAATCGGTATCTACTGTCTTGATTACACTAACGTTTCTCATTTTTCTTGTTCTTCCACACTCGGTAATCTCTTGTATCGTAGTGGCTTTAGTGCCTTGCTAGAACAGAGGAAAACAACGGATAACTTACTGGATGAGCGTAAGTAAATGGATGTTAGAACAAGGTTTAGGAGAAATATGGAAAAAACAAAATGTATTAAAGCTACAAAGGACAAGAAATCGTGAAGAGCTATGATCGCCTGATGGATCATGGCACATAAAGAAGAACTAATACCTCGTCAATACTACCACCCGCATATTATATTTCTTCCCTGGATCTTAGCATTTGTGATGGTTGTAGAAATTTATCTTTGTCACTCCACTGTCCATTCGTTGAACATTGTTGTATATAATCCACTTTTCATCAGCTGTTCAAATATATTCAGGAAAGAGTGCGTTAGGATGATGCATTCGGCTTTACAACAGGTTCCGAAAAACGGAAATTACTTATGACTAAACACAATAAGCTACGTGTGTATTTAAAATCTCGAGAAAGAAATGATGGCGAGAGATCAAAAAATGAATAGCAATTTTCTGCCATCCGGAGGGGGGTTGTAGTTCGGACAGTAAAGTAGCTGTTCCAGGAAAACTGACTTTCTTAGACATGGTGTACAAGTTCAAATCACGCTAACAGATTATTGATTTCACAAAACGCCGTAGAATCTCTTTAAACTATTCTACAGAACAAGTTATAAACACAGATTATACCTTAAAATTATAAGAAACTTAATACATAGGTACATATCACCAACCGAAAAAAAGGCAAAGAAATTAAACTCAGTACTTACCGCAAAGGCTAAACCCACTTAAATAATCAGCATCAAACATACAAGCAAAAAAGAGAACTAATACTATCTACAACATCGTTGCCACCAGAACAGTGTCTCTTTCATTGTAATAATTCAAAAACAGATAGATTGGTTAAACAACCACAACAATATCACGCCGGTTAACAGCTCCATTAAATCACCAACCAAGACAAAAATAAGACAATAAGACAAGAAATACTTTGCAGTGACATAAAACTATTATACTGCATAAACTATAAAATCTGTCCGAATTGCAAGAAGTATTAACTACCCACGCACACCCACGCAAATAAATAGATACGTGTGCCTTTAAAAACCTGGAGCATTATTGATTTAAAGATTTTTCCAACTTTGTTTATCAATGAAAAACACTTCTGTAATTTCTTCTTCTTCTCTAATATTCTCTGGATCAGGGCTACTTGTCCATCAAAGTCGATTTAGAAAAAGTAAAAAAAGTTACAGACATTGAAGAAGATGAATTCGGTTAACAAACGGATGATCTAAGACGTCATAAGGACAAATATATATATATATATATATATATATATATATATATATATATGTGTGTGTGTGTGTGTGTGTGTGTGTGTGTGTCTTCTCAAAGTTATTTCTGTTTGATTTATTTTCTTATTTATAACACTGGTGTGTATCATTATTCCATATGAATGACATGCAAATATTTACACTCATCATTTCAGATGAACTTTATTGCAAATATTTAATATGAAAGTTAGATTAAATTTGACAAAGTTCTTACGATCAACAACATCAAGCCTTATCGGCTGTTACCGAATAAATTCTTCTATTTGCTATTTGTGTTTGGCTCGATATCAAAAGCCAAGGTTCGGGATCTCTCACTGTTGGGGCATCAAAACTGATACTTTCTCATTCTCAAAACATTATCACGCACACACACACACGCACGCACACACACACACACACGCGCACACACACACACACGCACGCACGCACACACACACACACACACACACACACACACACACACACATATATATATATATATATATATATATATATATATATATATATATATATATATATATCGTTCCTTCGTTCGTTCGGCATCCGTCCGTCTCGGGAGGCGATGGATTAGCGCTTTTTTTTTTTTTTTTTTCCCAAAAAGTTCTAGGCGATGGAGCGACATCGCCTCTGGTGACTGTGTAGTCCCACTCTGCTGGAGCGGCAGTCTCTCAAGAACTTAGCGTAGATGAAACTGGATGACACGGAGTCGGGGGCTGTCCTTGCTTTTCTTCTAGCTCTCTTGCTGCCTGCTGATCTTCCCTATAGCTTCTGCAATCGTGACGCCGTCACTGACTGTGGTTCTCCAAAGCTGACGAACCACAGTCAGCCTCCTGATATATATATATATATATATATATATATATATATATATATATATATATATATATATATATAACTGGGATTTGGGATTTGCCGAGAGTTGATGTCTGTATGATGTAAGAGGTGCGAACGTATCTTGTTAGGTGTTGGGAAGAGAGATTCGTGTTAATCCAATTACGATGTCGAAAGTTAATGTCTGAACAGAGGGACACACGGCTCGATTTGGAATCGCCTCGGAAATGATCGATTGACGAATAAATATCATTAATCTAAAACACCGCGCCGTGACAAAAATCCACCTATTCCCCCTTCGAATTTGCAATATAATCACTACAAGTTTTGCCTTCCGGTTGTAAATTCAACTACAGCCCACGAGATCAACCGTGGGCGTGATTGCAGACCCCCTCCGATGCAATGCGCTTGATTTGAAGAATTGTGGTGACCACGAAATTCTAATGACTTCCGATGAAGTTAAAACTAAAAAAAAGGATTTTGAATACAACTTTTGCATGCAGCCCAGACAATATCGTTCTCTGACATTTGACTTGATAAATTCTCCCACAGAACGAAACGCACCGTTTTTATTTATATATATATATATATATATATATATATATATATATATATATATATATATATATATATATATATATATACACACACACACACACACATATATATATATATATATAAGAAATTATACTCGTCCGGAAAATCTTCGGTGTCTTGATTTGCAAATAATTAAACCAATACCAAAGGGGAAAAAAGGTATAAAAAAAAGAAAGAAGAAAAACATGTACGTAACCCGTAAATAATCGTCTAGCATGCAAGTCAAAAGTCCAAAGAAATATACCCCAATAAGAGTAACAAAGTAACTAAATAAATTGCTCAATATTGGCTCTCTAGGTTTAGCTAACAAACTAGCTAACTATATATATATATATATATATATAAACCTAGAGAGCGAGACAAACCCTCCAAGGTTTCACCTAAGCGGATCGTCAGGGAAGGCTTATTTAGATGTTTTGGGTACTCTCATCGGGTTTTTTTTTGGTGGTGGTGGTGGTGGGGGGGGTGAACTCGTATGCTAGACGATTATTTTCGGCTAACGTACATGTTCTTTCTTTTTTTCATACCTTTTTTACCCCTTTGGTATTGGCTTGTTTATTTCCAAATCAAGACACCGAAGGTTTTCCGAGCTAGTATCGTTTCTTATATATATTGCGGGAAGAAATATCTCACACGTTTCATCTACTCTCCGCTCTCATTGATTGATTCTCTTCCTGCCACCCCCATCCGACGAGGGTAGTCAACAACTTTTTCTATTTACGCTCTCAATTCTTGCCAATATTTACGCTAATATTACTACTATTACTTCTTCTTCTTCTTCTAGTTGTTATTATTATTATTATTATTATGTAAGATATTAATATCTATATAATTAATATGTGAATAACGGAACACAGACGGTAGCCTTTAGGCATCATTCAATTTTCGTCAGAATTGAATGATTATTATAATTATTATTATTTTCATTATTATTTGTGTACGCTATGTTTCCTGTTTTGTATCCTGTCGAGCCGGGTCCAAACTAAGGTCCTTAGGTCCTTTTGGAGAATTGTTCTTTAATTGATGGCACTTTTCTTAGTATATGGGATGATCCGAGTAGGGCGATTTTCTGGGCAACTTTTATGTTGATATTACCTGGGATACTTAGTAAAATTGTTCATTCCTTTTCTTACGAGGCCCAGTGCTCCGATTACTATTAGTACAGTCTCAGTCTTCATTCCCCACATCCCGTTAATCTCGATCAGCAGGTCCTTCTATTTGGACAATTTCTCGATAATTTTCATGGAGATGTTTCTCCTTTCAGACGTATGCCAATAAACATACACTTCTTGAATTTCTTGTCTTTTATGATAATATCAAATCTATTATCTTTTACTTCCATGTCAGTTTGAATTGGCCTGTCCCTGAGGATAGTTACATCGTTATTTTGGGTAAATGTGTCTGGTTGGTGCTCATACTATCTCTCAGTGGTTTCGATTTTTTTCCTCCTGCATATCTTACAGTGCACATATGTCTCTAGCTTGCTGTGTCTGTGGGTATATTCATTTTTCATTAGTTCCGGTCATCCTGAGATAACATGGTCGGCAGTTCATCATATTTTCCGCAGATGCTGCATTTCGGGTCAGTTCCATCCTTGATTATGTGATTGTGATCGGATCTAGTTGCGAGGCTTTAGTCCTTAGCTGCAATAATTAAGCCTTCTATTTCAGCTTTCAACCTGGTGCTCCTCAGCCGCTGATGTGTTTTCTGTTGATAATTTTTAATATCATTAAACGTCAATTTTATATTGCTGAAACTGTACGTTACTACGGGGATAGCCAAGGTGTTCTTCTGTGAGTAAATTGTTTTTCTCAAGGAATTTGTATGTCTTCTCGGTTATGACAGAAGTGAGGATCTTGTACATTGTTGGTAGGCAAGTGATGGGCCTATAGTTCTTCGGGTTCTGCGTCTCGTTTGTTTTTGGGAGTAAGTATGTTACTTCCCATGTTAGTTATTTGGGTCATTTTTCTCGCTTATGATTATATTTTTGTATACCTGTGCAGCTAGGTTTTTTTTACCACAAAATTGGCTATTCGTTCTATTCATGGAGCTTTCTAGTTTTGGGTTTTGTAAATGGCAGCGGTTGTTTCAATAATATACAGATGTGTGTCATTCCTGTTGTTGCTTGATCCATGTAGCTCTTTCATTGTGCATTTTGCAATTTTCCGACATTTTATACCTGAAATCCTCGACTTTCTGGATCTTAGGTGGGTAATTTATCTCTATTTTATTTTTTCCCATTTCTTGATATAGTTTTTTGGCATCTTCTTTGATAATCTTGTTTTGCCAGAAGAATTTGTTTCTTTTTTCACGACGCCTGATTCTTTGTGCCTTCGTTTAAATTTGTTTTTTTAGCTTCTCTTTAACTTTTGGTCTGTCAATCTTATTCTTTATATCAAGGCTTCGGTTCATTTGTCTTCTTTTTCTTTATGTCATTTTGGAGCCATTGTCTGCTTCACTTAGAAGTGACAATTGTCCTCGTAGTTTATTTATTTCGATTTCTATTTTTACTTTTGATATAATGGAATATGCATACACCGGGTGTCCGTCATAAATACAGACGGACGTGTAGGTACGACAGAGTTTAAGTCTATGACGACGCCCATTGGACTACGCCATTGGCTATCGTATTGGTCTGTTACCTGCGATTAAATTAATAAATGGACAAAGCTTTTCGTAAGATATGAGCTGTTCTTGTTAGAATAATTTATTGGGATATTCTGGAGATATGGTGCAACACGGATTTTGTTGATGTGTTCTTTAGTTCCTTTCTTTATAAGACCCAGAGCTCCAACAACAAGAAAAATAGTTTTAGTTTTTAAGTGCCATATATTTTTCTATCTCCAGGTCTTTGTAATTTGTCAGTTTTTAATATAATGGAATATGCATACACCTGAGTTCCCCCTCACTGGAATATGATTGCCGGGTGTCCGTCATAACACAGACGGACATGTAGGTACGACAGAGTTTAAGTCTATGACGACGCCCATTGGACTACGCCATTGGCTATCCTATTGGTCTGTTACCTGCGGCTACGACGAGTACCCGTCGATTACTGCTACCGTGTACTACTTGGTTACCGTAGCTAAAACCACTTAGCTACTTCGATCAAATATATCCCTTTCCGGGACTAATCATTTTTCCAGACTGACATTTTTCTTTTGCGTTTACTTTTTGGTTTTAATTTTTTAGTTTCTGTAATCATTCTGTTTCTGCGCATATAAGATTATTGATTTCTTTCAGATTTATCAGTCCTTCAATTCCTTCCTTTATTTTTCAAATTGCTTGGTTAGCGAGGTTGTTTATTTCCTTCACTTGACGGTTATTTCTTACTTTTGGAATTGTCGGCCTTCTCTCGAAAAACATTTCCTTTACATTCTCCAATCTGTATCGGATGTTTTTGGTTATCTCTGTTTCACTCTCATATTCGTCATTATCTGCTTCTATTAGCCTGTGTACTTCAGAAGGATAATCACATCTGGTTTCTATTTGCTCCTCTGCATGTGTTTTCTCTGGGTTATCAATATTTAACCCCATCGATGTTAACGTTTAATCTATTTTTGATGTTTTCGTGGATTTTTCTATGTCAGGTATTCATTTTTTCATGATGATGTCATTCCTGCCATTAGCTAGTTTGTTGGCATCGATGTTTAGTATGTTAGAAGAGTGTTTTTCTCGCCAGATATTATAGTCAGCTCTGGTCATCCTTGTCGTTTTCGGATTTATCGTTACGATGTAAAATGCCATCATTACCTCAATAAACTCTACCCTAGACCATTTATTTATTGTTCTTTTCGTGGAATTTTCTTTTAATCAATATAGAGGGCCTCACTTGGTTCTTCACTGAGGGATCGCGGTCTTTGTTGGCCCGCGTAACGACTGATGTGGTTTAGTAATATTTTTCGTTGTGTCAGCAATTATTTAGTACTTATTTACCCATAATTGGTGGCTAGTTCATGTGCGTCCGGGCATATCCATACGATGGTGGGATATCACGTTTAGTGGCACAGGCCTCCTCCTTTACCTATTGCTATTAATAACAACAACAACGATAAGATTTTCATTTATAAGCGTTTAGATCCAAAGGAAGCACGACTTCAATTTTCAACGGAATCTTCTTGGACTTTTTCCCTTTTTTTTCTCTTATGTTCAATAATATAAAACTATATCTCAATCTCTCTAATCATTTTATTACACGAATATATTTTGCCCATAAATACAATTAATATATCGTTACTAATTATATTTAAAGAAAAGTATATTACAAGTGTTTTTATTGCATGGCTTATAAAATACAAAGTGTATATTAATAAATAAATAAGTAACAAAAGAACATTAAAAATTATTATTATTATTATTATTATTATTATTATTATTATTATTTAAAACTGTATTTTGTCGCAGCATTTGTTTTCTAATCACATGACGGGTCATGACTTTGGAAAAGCGAAGAGTGTGACATTTTGTTATTTCCACTTAATTAAGAGTCAGCTATTAACAAAAAAATTAAATTAATAAATGGACAAAGCTTTTCGTAAGATATGAGCTGTTCTTGTTAGAATAATTTATTGGGATATTCTGGAGATATGGTGCAACACGGATTTTGTTGATGTGTTCTTTAGTTCCTTTCTTTATAAGACCCAGAGCTCCAACAACAAGAAAAATAGTTTTAGTTTTTAAGTGCCATATATTTTTCTATCTCCAGGTCTTTGTAATTTGTCAGTTTTTTTTTCAAAAGCTTTCGCAGAGATGTTTTGTAATTTGGTATGCTCATGCCAATCAGTAGGTAAACTTTTTTCTGTCTTTGATTATAATGTGTGGGAAATTCACTTGTTTATTATTATTATTAGTAGTAGTAGTACTAGAAGTAGTAGTAGTATTTCCTTTGATTTCTGTTGTATACATATACCCTCCTTGAATCTAAACTAGGGACCTAAAGTCAGAAATCGCTTCATGATATTTTCCGCTGTAATAAAAAATTAAAAGGTTATACCCATTTTACATAGAAAAATGTGCGATCTGTACTTGTGAGAACACTTTATTTTCTTTTTTTTTTTTGTATTTCTTTAAGGTTTAGACTACCAGGAATCCCTTCAATGTGTCTATCGGGAACTTTTTCAAGCCATCTGAGAGACCCATCTTGCAAATGAAATCACAGTTGGACTCATATGCCAGATTTTTTTAGATTTCCACTTCGGGATCCTTGTATTTTTATTAAAGATACATTACAATTTATTATTATTATTATTATTATTATTATTATCGTTTTTGAATCTGCTGGTTTGTTGCCTACAAGTTTTCAGTTGAAACCTCCAGAGAAATCAAGTCAAATGTCATGATTGTTAGTACAATTGGTTGGATATAAAGCTGACATTCCCGCATCATTTTTCATAATTGTCTGACGTCTTATGATTTTGAAATATTAGTTTAAACATCTATTAACATGTGTATGACATAAGATGTGTCTCACATTGATAAAGACCTTCGTAACGTGTGAGCTGTACTCGTATTATTATTATTATTATTATTATTATTATTATTATTATTATTATTAATTTTACACTTTTATTCCTTCCTTCACTTTCATCCTTTCCTAAAATGTTTTCTCATTCTATGTCTTCTTTTGTTTCTATGTCGATTTCTCCGACACAGGCTTTTACTAAATCTATTAATTTGTCTGCAAATAATGGCCTACTCTGTACATTGACATTAATAGCGTATAAAATAGAAAATTATTGAGCAGTTTTCATTGAAAATTGTTCGCAATGTTCCAATTATATTTTCTTTACTGCTTAGAGTTAGTAACCCATAATAGATCTTTCCTTTACGAGTTCAAACTAGAATCAAAAGCTCCTGAAGTTGCACAAAGCATTAACCAGGCAACGTTTTCTGTTTGTACATTTCAAGTTTTGTTCCAATGACTTTGGTGAGTGAATAGGTGTCTAAAAGTTCATGAACATCTAGGAACGACAAAAAGAACGACAAAAAGACGATCAACCGATCAATATTATGATATATATTTCTGTCCAGTCACGGATACGCGTCTTCTGCTTTTTTTTTATACACATAACATGTTAGACGTTGTAATCTTCTTAAAGGTGCCTGTCTTCGGACTTTGAAATATTTCTCGGAATTTTGAACAGGAGCCTTTATTCAATCTACAAAGTTAGATTATAAAAACATAAATGAAAAATGTAAAAGATTTGTTTAAAAGATCAATACTTTTTTCAGAATAAAAAAAAAGAAAGATTATACCAAAACCAAAGGAATTAAGGCCATCTCGTGATTGGATAAACTTAAAAAGATATATTTACTATTACAAAAGTTACGTATAAAAGAAAAAGAAAGTGATACAAAATAAAATAACGTAACGTTCGAAACGAACACCTCGTATTTGGAGGGGCTGAAAAATTTTAAATTATATACAAGTGTAATGGCAATTGTAATATTAGCCGTTACCTTATAAAGAAACATTTGGTATTCATTGACGGAGCAGCCAATGAAACTCTCGATTGAAATTTATACATAGTTTCTATTAAAACAATTATCAGGAAAATGTTTATCATGTCCGTTTTCATCGTACTTTCAATTATTGATCGGATTTTCTTCTAGCATTTTGTTAGGAGCATTTAGAAAAAATTTTAGAAGTCGTCGAAAACACTGGACTTGGTTAATTTGGGGTGCATAAAATGGATATAAATTGAGGCTATCTGTATTTTCTTGTACATTACAACGAGAAATTTTGAACGAAAATTAAAAGGCAAAAAGCGACGTTTTATTATACACAAATACAGGTTTTCAAAAAAAAATTATCCGTTTTAAAAAAATCTATTTGAAACCTCAAGATTGAAAATATACTCAGCGTAAGAAAAAATAACACATGACACATAAAGTAGACAGATGTTGATAACAATTATTTACAAAACTATTTGATATATTGGCAATATTTGTTCTTTGGGAATCTGCGGAATTGAATGCCGTTTGTCTCAACGACACAAAATTCACTGAAATTAATTAAAAAATAATAAAGTGAATAGACAATATCTGTCATGATTTGATGACCTTCATGCTATAAAAAAGCCAGAAATATTTTATAAATTATGAACGATTTTTCCTTTTTAAAAATGTGGCGTAAATTCTCATCCTGTTTGGTTACTGTTTCATATTTCTCCGTTTGTTGACACAAACTTTCTAGTTTGAAAACTTCAAATGATTTGAGAAAATAAAACAATACAAAACAAATACATAAATAACTGCCACATAATTATAATATAAATAATGTGCACTATACTTAATTTTAAATCGCAAAATATTACTATGTTATTGTGAATACGACAGTGAGATTTTAATGGAAAATATGGTATATTTCCAAAAAAAATTACAAATATGCCTTTACTATGTGGTCGTATAATACTCACGGATGTAATTTATTGTTTTTGACTTCAAAAACACAGAGTTGTGTTATATACCAGTTGTATTATAAAAAATACGGTACTTTGTTGATGGAAGTTAACAGAATTCCTACTACTCACAAGAAATAAAGAAACAGCCCAAAGTGTGCTCTGTATATTGGAGACGTCAAAGTAAAGCAGGTACTTAAATCTATTGAAGTGGGTAATGTTGTATCAAATGATGGAAAATGTGATACAGAAAGCCAAAACTTGTTACAAAAGGTTTTCTCCATTAGATTTAGGCATAAATATTTAACGTCCATTTCTTTCCAAGATGCTGATAGTTTTATTTAATTTTTTATAAGACTTTTCGTTATAAATCTTTACATTTCATTGAAAAAGAAAGCATATTTTTTTATAAATCTTTAAATTTTATTGAAAAAACATCTGCACATTTTATCGCTAAAAAACTTTTTTTTTTATAAATCTTTATATTTCATATACATATCTTTTTTATTGAAAAAGAAACATTGTTATAAATAATTATATTTTATTGAAAAAACTCTGTATATATCTGCATATATTATATTTTTGTGAAAAAAACATTTTTATAAAACTATATATTTTATTGAAGAAAAGGATTTTTTTATATTTTTTATCTTTTATTGAATAAAACATATTCTTAAACCTTAATATTTTATTGATAAAAAAGCAGTCATTTTTATGACACATTATAATTTATTGAAAATAATTATTTATCAATCATCAAATGTTATTGAAAAAACACTTTTCTTCTTTAATCTTTATATTTTATTGAAAAACACTTTTTATAAATCTCTATATTTTATGGAAAATTTAATATTTTACAAATTTTTTCATTAAAAATACTTTTTTATGAAATTATTTTTCCTTGAAAAATAAAATTATATTTTATAGAAAAATACTATTTTTTATAAATCTTTATGTTTTATTTTAAAAAATTACTTTTTATTCAATCTTTATATCTTTTTGAAAAAACATTTTATAATATTTATATTTTATTCAAAAACAGTTTTTTTAGAATTTTCTCTATTTATTGATTAAAAAACTGTTTTATTGAAAAACATTTTTTAAAAAGTTTTATATATTAATGAAAATAACACTTTTTATAAACCTTTATATTTTATTGTAACAACAAATTTTAAAACTATTTTTAGAAAATATTTCTATTTTATTGAAAAAACTTTTTACAAAAATTTATATTTTATTGAAGAAACTCTTTTTTATAAATTATATTTTACAAATAATCACTTTTTCATATAAATAATTATATTTTATCCAAAAAATCTATTATTATAAATCTTTATATTTTAAAAAAACAATTTATTTCATAAAACTATACTTTATTGAAATATTTCCATAAGTCTTTATATTTTATTGAAAAAACCTTTTTGTATAAAGATTTATATTTTAGTGGAAAAACATTTTTATAAAGCTTTATATTTTATTGATTTTTTATGGAACTATTTTTTGCTGAAAATCACTTTTTTTATAAATCTTCATGTTATTGCAAAAATACTATTTTATAAATATTTATATTTTTATTGCAGACAATTCTTTTTATAAATATTTATTTGATATTGAAAAAATCACTTTTTTTTAAATCTTTATAATTTATTGAAAAACCTTTTTATAAATCTTTATTTTTTATTGTCAAACAATTTTTTCATTTACATTGTGTTTTTACTTTTTCACCTATTTTCTTTTTCCACTTACCATTTCTCAGTTGGGAAGGCAGTGGGGTTGACACAAAAACGATTTCATCCCATTCTATTTCCAGCTGAATAATTAAAACCGTTTAACATTTATTTTTGCGATAAATGTTGTCAAGATGGCCTAATATTCACCTAAATACTTTAAACGAGATTGTATGCTTTCAGCTGCAGATAGAATGCATTGTTGGACATCTTATTATAAATATGCATTGTTCTACGCTCCTTAAAACCTATAATCTCTCGATCAGCGGCCTTGCTGGCGGATGTAGTTCGCCGTCACACCCAGGAGTATTTTGGCTCTGATTTGCTTGCTTTAAAGAGCCGACCCTCTTTTCAGCATTATCGATGGATCATATATGTGTCTCTTACTTCAGATTTGGGGTAAATATGAGTCCCAGCTGGAGTTCGAAGCAAGGAGCATCCTCGTGAGAACAACCGTTTATCAGGAACTTTGCAAGCCATATTATGTTAACTCTTGAACAGGATGGTCCTTTTCTATAATATTTATCACTGAATACAATGCCCAAGAGCCACTCAATATAGAGGGCTACTGAATCAGGTTGTTGTTTGGAAATGAGAAGTTTGTTTTGTTTGTTTGTTATTTTTTAAGGCATACCAACTTCGATGAATTATCTAAAGCCAAAAGACAAAATTTTCATTGTTGGTAATATTTTTTCAAAAATTTCTTTCTGGTAATATTATTAAAAAAACGTTCGTGTACACTTTAAAAATTTATAACTTTATTTGTATTTGCGATAGAAATGATTTGTAAAAAGTATTAGAAAGAAGTAAATATATATTTGTTAAGGTTTTATTAAAATTTTATTTAAGTTTCCACATGTCCTCCATCATTAGCAATACAAAGGGTAATACGATTTTGCTGTTCACGGAAAACATTTACCAACTGATTTGCAGTAATACATGAAATCACATTTTAGCTTTCAAATCTTCTAATGAACTAAGTTTGGTTGCATACACAATTGTTTTCACATGTCCCCATAAAAAAATCCAATGGAGTCAAATCTGGTGAACGTGGAGGCCAATAAAATGGTCCACCCCTTCCGATCCATTTGCTAGGAAATTCCTGATTTAGAAAATCTCTAACACGCAGAACAAAGTGACAAGGAGCGCCATCTTGTTGAAACACTGTATTATATATATTTTTATTTTCATTTATTTTTCATTTCAACAAAAGAGGCACATCTTTGGAAAAAGCTTTTTAAAGGACATTCCTTCTTACCAAAGTAATACGAACGGAATGAAGATGATACTTCCCTGCGTATTTGGTATGGTAGGCCTTAGCTGTGAAAATTTGGACTGGTGATACTAAAAAATATATAGGTAGTCTAATCCAGTAGTCGCTTGGAATTGGAAATACTCGATCTAAATATAGACACGAAATATAGGGTGTCCCTAAAGTTCGTTTACACTTTAAAAAATTTATAACTTTATTTGTATTTGCGATAGAAATAATCTGTAAAAATGTTATAAATTTTAATGTATCTAGTTTTAAGTATAGTTAAAATATGTGATTTCAGGCATTACTGTAAATCAGTTGGCAAATGTTTTCAATGGACTGCAAAATCGTATTACCATTTGTAAATATATATATATATATATATAAAGTGAACATAGAAGTCAACACTTAGAGGTGACAGTCTGTTTCATGCTAGATGCAATCGTCAGGCTTTCTCGAACACTACAATCTTAACCTCTTCAACTTATTCGTGAAAAATGATCAGTTTTTGTTGTATGACTTTGCTTCCGTCAAACGTCGGCGTGACACGCATATGACTAACTTTTCTAATGTTTCAAACGGATTTTGATTCGAATATCAATTTATAAAAGAGCTTGAACTGTTTTCTTTTTTCTCGTAGATATCTAACTAAAGAACATCCACAAATTCACTGCCGATGATCAACTTGTGTTTAAACTATACTGATATTAAGAGCGTCCATTGTAAACATGAACCCTGACCTTTGGAAACATTTGACATCACATGGAGAAGTAACTAAAGCAATGATTGTCGTTTATTGCAGTGAAAAATTGCTGTTTAGCTCCGCTTTTGAAGGATTTGTAAACATTAACGCCCCAATGACGTTTTGAATGCAAAAAAGGATTTATATTAAACATGAATATAACAAGTAGATATTGAATTGCAGGAACTCAAAACGAATCCAGATGCAAAAATTAAAAGGAAAGGACGTCATTGGCACCACTTTCCAAAATCTGACCAATCACAAAGATTTCTGGTACATTGTCTTTTGCAGAGAACTTTAATTGTGTCTTTGGTTGGTAAATGTAGTTTTTATTTTGCATATATTGAGTTGGAGAATGAAACACCCACACACATGCACACAGACAGATACACACATATTATTATTTATTTGATTAAATTGATATATATGTGTGTATGTGTGTGTGTGTGTGCCTGTGTGTGTGGATGATATCTACATATAAGCCACCGAAAAATAAATTTCGGTCGAGCACTTTAGAGAGAAAGCGCGAATTTATAAACAGTGACTGCTACTGCGGATAATGCAAAACTCTTCTATGAATCGAGCACTCTGAATCACTGGCGTGTTTATTCAAAATAAATAAGTAAAAATTTAACTACCTCTCTACCGAGAGCAGATAGCTTAGAGGAAAAATCTTCGCCTGATGTCAAATCAGTCGTGTTTCGTTCCTGGCTCGAAGCAATCGGATGTCTATCACACTGATGAGCTGTGATACAGCGAAAAAGTCATTCATTTCGGTTATACTTTTTTTTCGTGAATATCTATATATTCAAATCATCAGACCGAAATCTCTTAATATCTTCTTGGAATTATCCCTACCGGTCACAAATTGAGTCTAAGTTGTTGAAAAAAAACCTCAAGAGAGACCAATTTTTGCCGAACGCTTTGTTGTCGTCAACCGTCATCATGGCTGTATGTCTTGGTTTGAAGTAGGTTTCTTTTTTATTTTTATTTTTTATAGATAATATTTTGGGGTATTCAGGCAATGTTGTTGTTTGCAATTGGGGGCGATGTTGGTATTTATTATGTGGCGTATTAGTTATTAAATGCATTTAAGATGTTTCTCCCAGTATTAAATCTAATTTTATTTATGCATACATATTCATTACCATATACGAACAAATTGAAGATCGAAAGGTTTTTCTGAAGCCAATTAAATTATCCTAACCAACTGAAATATGAAAAACAACAAGTTACATCTGGAAACATCCTATGCACCGACTCAGTCGCCATATTGTATTTAATTCGTATCTTAAGCTGGAAAATTAACTTGCAAATTTTAATGATTTTATATTGAAAATAAGCATATATTTTCATAAAAATACAAACCATGGATTTTCGGAAGTTAGAGAGTAAATGAATTTCTGTCGAATGCAGTCGATTTCTAATGTTAAGGGTTGAACAAGTATTAGAAAATCTAATTCAGAGTATTGAATGAAGAAATCAATAATTTGCACCCTCCTCAAAACAGGGATGAATTAAAAATGCTCAAATAGTTATGGCAATAACCAAGTCACGTAATAATTTTATTGAAATGGTGGGAAATTTATTTTTGATGCAAATTGAAGTAAAAAAATTTTTAGTGCTAGAATTAAGAAATCGATAATTTATGTAAAAGCAAATCAGTTGTATGATGAACTTAGACATTTTTTCTATCTGCGAAAGTTATACTATAGTACTTTCTTGTTTAAATATATTTCTAGATTTGTTAATTACTTCTTTATTTATGGTGTATGTATTTTCAATATCTATTGCAGTATTTGACTTATGTCAGGAATCGCATTTAGTGGCCATCAAGAAGCTTGATATTAAAAGAAGCGATCAGAGACGACCTCAATATAGACTGGGACCATTGTACGAGATATCAAAGTAAATTTTGTACTCGGTGGAATCTTAGAATGTCAGGAGGACTAAGTGCCCAAAGATTAATACAGAAGTTGAGATCAGAAAGATCAAGTTCAAAATACGACCTTAACTGGTTTTGGTGTTTGCAGTAAATAAAGCAAGGATGTGAACTCAGTTGAAGTTAGGATATACACAGGCAAGGTAACCGGAAAACAAATTCTAAAACCAACAAAACTTCGTGGAGAGATGGACAAAATCTGACATGTTCACAAGATCGAATGTTCGTGTTAAACTGGAAAACCACAGAACACATAGGAAGCGCTACAGACAGCTCATGGATTAATTTGTATGGGCCGAGAATTTGTTTTATTGCTGGCACAAGGGTTTCAATGACGATGGAAGCGGGTGAAAGACGACGAAAGATAGTATTCAGAGGATCCTACTTTGAAACAGATTAGGGCTATCTACCGCTTTAAAAAAATAATAAATATCTCTTCTGAAAAATTCTCAAACCTACTGGCAGCCATTTTGTGTTTCCCTTTTGTCTCTTTCCTGGTTTCTTTGTTTGCAAGTTAACTCGGATTTCTATTCTGTTCTTTATTTAATGAAAGAGAAAATCACCTACATCGAAAAAGAGGATATTTATATCTGCAAATACAGAAATTGTCGCCATTTGTCCGAGGGAAGATATAAGGAGGGGGCTGCACTTCCTCAGCTATCCTAGTCCTACTTAATCAGATTCGCGACCCATTCATTCATTATAATTTGCTCATTAACCAGAACTTATTCAACACCTCTCTCGATCCGCCTACCTCGAAGAAGAGTTCATGTTAATATTTAACAACCCCCCACCCCAACCACGAGGAATGTATGTGGCACAAGACCGAATTTACCGTGGGTTTTTCCAGCCCGTAGGCTCGGCTAAAAGATTCCCGTAGAACCCACTTAAACGGGTCCGGGTTTGCCTACTTCCCCGAACGAAACTTTCCTCTTCGGCAAAGCCTCATCCGGATACATCTCTGTTCAAGGTAGAGAGTTCGAAGGTAAGGAACAATCTATTCGATTTTTATATTTAACAGAAAGCCACGAGGGATGTATGTTGCACAAGACCGAGTTTACTGTGGGTTCTCCGAGCCCGTAGTCTCGGCCAAAAATATTCTCGTAAAACTCGCATAAACGGTTCCGGGCCTATCTACCTCCTCGGACGAAACTTTGCCCTTCAGCAAAGACTCGTCCGAGCTCCTCTCTGCCCAAAAGCAGAGTGTTCAACAGCAGCTGCAAAGAGTCACAGACCGATAGAACAATCTATTCGGCTGTTCCCAAAGAGTTCATGTTTTGTTTGAAGAAAAATGCTGCTACTTTAAGTATCAGAGAAACTATGCTAATATTCTTTCCTCTTTGTCTGGCGTGGCCAATTAGAAAAATCACTCGGTAAATAAAGACCGTTGTTTTTTTGTTTTTTGGGGTTTTTTTTAACCGTGAACAGAACGATTGTGAGCATGATGAGTGAAAGCGCGTTGGATTTCTGACTCAGTTTTTCGTTAGTCCGTTGCCTGCTGGACTGTTTACAGCAGATATGCGATTGAACGTAGTGTTGCCAAGCGGATTTTTTTTCCACTGACCTCATTGGTTAAAATCCAAACATTTACAGACAAATGATATGATAGGTCAGTTGATTATCAAATTCGATATAAACATATATCACAATCAGTTCGCATTAAAGCCAGACGACTGCGAACACTCATGTGCTAAACTAAATTAATTATATATTTCAAGGTTTTGCCTTAATATACCGTTACATGTTGCTATGTGCTTGCAATCGACTCGAGTGAGTAATGATAAAAATTGTTTGTTAGAATTCATGCATAATCTCATTGATTGCTCTGATTTTATCATTTATATAAATTATTTGCATTCAACAGAAATTCATTTACTCACTGACTTCTGAAAATATATGGTTTCTATTTCCCTGAAAATATATGATTATTTTCAATATAAAAGCATTAAAAATTGCCAACTAATGTAAATAAGATACGAAACGAGTACAATATGGCGACTAAGTCGGTGAGGAGGACGTTTCTAATCACTTATAAAGATGTAGCTTTGTTGTTTTTCACATTCCAGCTGGTAAAGAGAATTTAACTGGCTTCAGAAAAATCTTTCCTTCTTCAATCTATCTGTCTATCTATCTATATAGGAGAAAGTTGTTTTTTACAGAAGATACAAAAAATATTTGTCAGCAAATGAAGAGTACATTAATCGCAATCGATCTTCGAAAATTGTTGAGGAGAAATGCTTTGTTGACAGCTTTTGCTCAAACTACAATAAATGAGAAGAATTTCAACAAAGACTTCTCCTGGCAGCTGTACCAAAGCTGAAAACCAACGTTTCACATAAGACTGTATGGAATTGTTGTTTGCCCCTCAGTTTCGACAGATCGAATAGCAGAATTCTGGCAGCGTTCCTTCCTCGTCTAGTTAACTGTTGCTCATTAGTTTCTGCTGACCTTGCATTAGCTGTACGAATAGCATTTTTTGTGTCAGTCTAATATTCATTTTTTTTCAGTCCCAGTGTTGATTTTCAGTGAATTCCAAGTGACTAGTTAAGTTACTCGATATAATCTCTATATGTACTGAAACTTTCGTTGATATTGAGGAATACTGCTACAAAATACACTCGAAAAGCAATTGAGGCATCAAGGGGTTTATTGTGACATCCTGGGGGACCCCTCAAGCATTTTTTAAAATCTGACAACCGATTTTTATCTCGTTGTATGTGTGTGACAAACATGTTAAATTTTGTCAAAATCGAAGCAATATGAATTGTTGGGTGTCCCTTTGGGGTACCCTGGGGGTTCCAGTGTAGAGAGAAACGAAAATCAATATGGCGTGTAATAAGCGTGGCAGTAAGTTGCATAGACTTATCAGGTTTCATTAAAATTGGCCTTAGGGTTTAGACTTCAAGTCTCAAAGTTTAAAAACAACAAAACGAATGGAAATGCCCATATAAAAATTATATTTATTGATTATCTGTTATTGATTTTCAGAAACAAATTTGGGGGAAATATGCCTTATGGTTCTGGAGTAGTTCGCGAACACACACTTTATATATATTTATATATATGTATATTTATATATATATATCATATATATATTTATATATATATATATATACTTATATATATAATTATATATATATATACATATTAATAAATATATACTTATTTATATATATATATATTTATATATATGATCTTATATATATATTTATATATACATATATTTATATATATAATTATATATATGTATTTATATATATATTTATATATACATATTGATATATATATATTTATATATATATATATATATATATATATATATATATATATATATATATATATATATATATATATATATATATATATATATACATTTATATATATATATATATATATATATATATATATATATATATATATATATATTGATCTTTAATATTAGATCGTCTATGGTGTGTGTATGTCACCACGAAGTGTATCTTTAATGTATTAGACATCCGACAACATTCGTATTTCTCCCTTCCACTCACCTCTATAAAACTCCTCTCTGTTAAGTTTTAATCTCCCACCTTCTCTCGTCTGTTACCCCTCTCTTTAGCTCTAACATTCGTCCCACACTCTCATACTTACACTCTCTCTAAATTCTATTTTTATTTCCGGAGTTGTTTTTTTCTGTTTTCTTTTTGAATTTGTAGGTCTGATGAATTGGATCGTATTTACGATTCCACTGGAATAAATTATGGCCATGGAATATTAGTGTTTCAGCCTATTTATTATATTCTTACTCTGTCCTGGACATTGAGTTCTACCTGGATTCTATCATCTTGGAATTTTTTATTAAAAAAATATACATGTATGTGTATGCACCTATATATATATATATATATATATATATATATATATATATATATATATATATATATTTATATATTTTGCATATGTATGTGTATATTTACCACTAATATATATATATATATATATATATATATATATATATATATATATAAACAAAAAACATTCGGCAGCATATGATTTACATACAAAGAATAATCACACATAGAATTAATCAGAAGTATCAATGCGATTATTGACGACATCCATCGCTAGAAAACATAATATATGCATTAAAATCCTGTTCATCCATAGTGCGAGTTTTGATCCTTGAAGAAAAACTTGTTGTCTGTAGTTTTTCAGTTTATTTGATGTTAAAATGCTAGTACTTACGGACAGTCTTCCATCCATCATCAGGCATGTGTTTTTTTTCCTTATAAAATCAAAAACTTGAGACGATATACCTGTATGTCGACCGAAAGATGTTTTTTGAATATCTGCTATTATTGACGGTTGTAAGATATCGGAACGTGCAAAGACGCAACGCTAAGTTTTTCAAAATTTTTAAGTGAGAGTTTTATTTAAATATTTCTTGTGATGTGTTAAATCTACGTATTCTATTTTTACAAGTGTATTCAGTTTTTTATGTCATGAACTAAGTATATAGTTCAATAATATAGTGTAATGTCATAGTAGTAATTTTTTTATAGGAATTTTTTATGTACTGCGGATCGATAGTTTTAATAAACATAAAACATTAGGCAGCATATGATTTACATACAAACAGGATTTTAATGCATATATTATGTTTTCTAGCGATGGATGTCGTCAATAATCGCATTGATACTTCTGATTAATTCTATGTGATTATTCTTTTATATATATATATATATATATATATATATATATATATATATATATATATATATCTTTATGATTTCTTTTTCAAGCCAACTCGCTAATAGATTCAGAAATATATATTGAAAATATTATCTTTAGCCATTGTGAGTCGATTTTGCTTGACGACGACATTTCTGATCTCCTTCAATTTTTGTGATATCTTCTCTTTGTCTTACAAATATTTGCTTCTATCTCATCTCCATCTTAACGGCTCATTTTCCATAGCATTTACTTTCCATTGAAGAACAAACAACCCAACCTTTGTACTTTCTTCTTCGCCAACTTCCTACCTTTTATCTGTACTTCATTCACATCGATCTCTCTCTGTCTCTTTTGATATGATTTGTATTTTTCTTCTTTATTGATATTAGCACATATCTGGTTTCGTTCTCAAGCGATTTTCCTTATTTCCATTTTTCCTCTCTTTACACATTGCAGGTGTTAAGAACTGTATGAATCGACTATATTGACAATATATTATGAACCAGCAAGGACTACCCGGCGTTGCCCCGTGTCAAATATGTTGAACATTGTCAGCAATTCCACTTTACCCTGTTAACACCTCTCAGGACGTGGAGTAAAGTTTGGATTTAATGACGTAAAAAGTATTTGGTAGGTTTTGGTTCTTAAGCAGGAACAGTAAAAATCATCAGTTACCAATTTTTCCGTTATTTTTAGTTTCCAGGTATTTTTGTTTTTTTTTAAATAAACAGATATATGTTCGTATTTTATTGTCCGATAAGCAAATGAAACAGAATTAAAAGCATTGTTAACTATGAATTTACTTTTGAATTTAAAAAAAAGAAATCAACAAACATGCTTGTTTAAATTTTTCATTTCTCGCGGTAATGTAGAAATAAAAATGAGGTATCGTTAAGCTCGTCATGATGTGAGAATCCACAGTACAGAGTTTGACCAAAATAGGAAAAAAAAGTCGAATTTATTGATTTTGATCGCTTTATCGATTATTGATTATTTAAAATTTTCAATTTTTTACGCTAAGACATGTATTTCTTACATTGTAGAATATATGTGCCAAGCTTAATCAAAATCGGCTGATTTTTTCATTTTCATTTTTTATATATATATATATATATATATATATATATATATATATATATATATATATATATATATATATATATATATATATATATATATATATATATATATATATATATATTATGGCTATAAATACCTTAAGGAATATAGAACCGCAAGATATTGTTTTTATTTTTAAGTGAGTAGGTTGTTAAGCCTAGTGAACAAACCCAAACATGGCGGATCACGTTTTTCACTTCAGAATTGTCCTTCTCCTAGTCCAGTTGCCACCCAAGGCTATAGAACTCAGTCTGTCCTGCTATTTACCTAGCTGGAGGGAGAAGAATAGGATCCATACCTTTCCCAAGGTTATCAGCAAGTAAGGGAATGTAATGGATTCGACTTGAATTCGAACTCGGCTCTCCGATTCCTCAATCCGAACCGCTATCCATTACTCCACCGTGCCTCCTCATTTCATTTTCCTGATCCTTCTTTGATTCTGGAGTTCTACTTTGTTTTTAATCATTTTCTCGGAGGGTTGCAAGTCGAGGTTTGAATTTCATCATGGTCGATTTGCCAAGGCGCTGAGCTTCTGAATCTATCGGCATAAGGTTGTGACCTCCGCGCGTGAAACCGTTCGGAAATGTCTGCAAAATATACCGCAGATTATCGAAACTGGCATCTGGGAACAGCTAGGTGACAATCGGTGTCGCTGGTGCCAAGGAGAACTCATGAAGGGCGGGAAATGTTGAAACCAACTGTTAGAGGTCAGAAAGCAACACTGGAAAGCACTAATATCAGAGCATCTTCGTACATTCCTACTTCTGCAAAGATTAGACTCTGAAGACACAAAATTCTTACAAAAAAGAGCGCTACCATTTTTCGCGAAATAAATGAATGCCTAAATATCAAGTCGGTTGAAAGAGTATAAACTCAGATTCTATGGCAACGGAGCTAAAATACACACAGAAACTGTTTGGCCTTGGACTCTGTCGAACATGTACACTAGCTTAAAACGTACTCGATCACTTTCGTTGTTTATAGTAGGAAAGTGTATAGAGTGTGGTCGTCTCGGCATACCACAGAAATGCTTTTGTGAAAATGGTCATAACAGGTGACGAATTAAGTGTTTATTTTTTTTGACGCTAAAACAAAGGCTCAGTCCGCGTAGTGAAAGACCCCAACCTCTCTAAAACCGAAGCACGAATGATTCGAGACAGTGGGAAAACAATGTTGACAATTGTCTCCGACTAAAATGGTATTGTTTATTATGAGTATGCTTACCTGGTCAGATAGTAAAAAAGTAATACTACTCTGAATTGTTGCAGTATTTTTGGGATGCTGTTTCGTTGGAAAAAAACAGAATTACTTGCATCCGATGAGTAACAACTCCACCATGACAACTCATCTGCCCATCTGGTGCAGCAATTTTTGACCACGCACAACATTCCCTAGCTCTGACAACCAACATATTTCTCATAATCTCGCCCCGTGTGACTTTTTCCCTTTCCCTGAAATCAAACCCCTCTTGAAATAAACTAGATTTCAAGACGATGAAGCACCTGTTTCTTATTCCAAATATGTATTCCAAGAATGCTTCTATCTGTGGAAACGATTCTGGTTAAAGTGTATAACTTTAGAAGGGGACTACTTCTAAGGAGATTAAAAGTCAAATTGATATGTGTTGTAGTTTTCATGACATCAGTCGTGATAATATTTTTATCAGATACCGTATGGGTGTCTATGACTGTCCGTATGTGTGTAGGGAAATCAAATTGGTCATAAAGGTTAGATTCTAGGAGGATTTGATTGGTATCTTTTGTCATGAACAATATACCAACAAGACTAATCTCACCGACTCCGGAACATTCATAATATCAATCACCAAACGCATTCCAAATAAATATAGTAAAGACGTGGATTGTCAGTCGTTTACTAGAGTTTTTTAAAAGCTTTTCTCGCTTGAAAATTCATTAGAATCGATGGACTTCAACGGCTATGGAGACATAGTGATTTCCAAAAATATATATATATATATATATATATATATATATATATATATATATAATGGACATTCCCGTTGGTTTCAAAATCGAATCTAACAAATTAAGCACTTGAGACCTGCTACTGATTTACAAAGGAAGCGGCATATGGAGCAAGAGTGAGGATTGTGGGATGAGATCACTGTTAGATTAGCTGACCTTTTATATATATATATATATATATATATATATATATATATATATATATATGCGTGGGTGTATGTATGTATGTATATACGTAGGTTGAGCACTTTGGAAGAACAGGAATTCTTCAGGTGCTGTTAACTAACGTTAAAAAGGTCTTTGCTATGAATCCAGCTCTCTGTTAGCCTCAATGATTATATCTTGTATATAAGGCATTAAAAAGTCCCTTTCTGCGCTGCGTACGCTAATAGTCTAAAGTTGAGTGACTGCCAAATTGATCGGGTTTTGATCCGAGCTTGAAGCAATTGCATGTCTAGCGATACTTATATGATACAGCGGAACAGGCTGTCTGTGGATGACTATATATATATATATATATATATATATATATATATATATATCTATATATATATATGGGGAAAATATACAACTTTTTATAAATCAAGCACAAATTTAGGGAAATCTATGGAAAAGAGGATAAGTTTTTCATTTGATTCATTTCGGCCTTTATCATATTAGTTTTGGAGTAAATAGTACACCACGGTGATTATATGAAGATGTACTATAAGAACTCTAGGTATGTCTTGTAGCGGTTTAGACTCACACTTGAAATACATAATTAATATGACGGAGTTCCCGGAGACAAGCAAGAGCTGCGAGCATCTTATCAAAATAGATGGGATCTTGGTCAGACCTTCAAGTATTATAGAAGCTTGAAAAAAGTATTGTGTATGTCTTTGTGGTCGAGAAGCTTTCGCGCAAAATTTTCACTCCGCAAAAGACATGATGATGTTTACTCTACAAAAGACACCATTGACGCTCCTGGGGTTTAAACTTTAAAGACTCATAAGTGGCAAGACATATTTCATGTGACACGTACAGTTACGTACGCCTAACGACTGTGAGAACGCTTCCAGTCGTGACCCTATCACAAAAGTCATGATTATAGGAACTGAATATAGGGATGGCAGAGGACCAGTTTATTTTCTTGACGCCAATCTATCTACTGTATGTATGATCCGTGACTTCTGTCCTCCTATACGGCAGCGAATGTTGGACAGTCACTTTAAAGATGAAGAAGAGACACGAGTCAACGGAGGTATGGTTATACAGAAGGATGCTGAGGACCGGGCGAGTAAGGAATGAAGAGGTTTTGGAGTGGATGCAAACAAGAGAAAGCTTATATTTCAGGAAAAGGCGGGTGAAATTTCTGGGACACGTAATGACAAAGGAGGGCCTGGGGATCTGATATTTACAGGTCGAATAGCGGGAAAGAGAAACATGGGAAAGCAACCCATAACATACTTGGCGGGCTTAAGCAAGTGGATGACAGAACGTGGTCTGGATGGGGTGGCAAATGAACAAAACATATTGAGAGCTACAAGGGATGGGGGAAGTGAGGAACAACGGTCGCCTACGTCCTGAAGAGACATGACACATAAAAAGAAAAGAAAGATATATGTTAATTGGCCCCATTTGTTTTTGTCTCCACTTTCTTTAATTTCATTCCGTACTCTCTCACTCGTTAGTTAACCAGAAATGATAGTTCTCTGGAGGATGTAGGACACTTTTTGTTTTTCGAGTGTGTTCTTTTGTTTGTTGTCGTGTCTGGATGAATGTGCAGATGAGTATATGGTTGGTCCATTGTAAGTTGTTTTTTTTTAAATTCACATTAATTTCGTCTACTTGTCTACTTAACTGATATTTCTGCCACAATTGAGGATCGTGGAGGGTATACTAACATCATTCTCTTTATTTTCATGTATATGTAGTTTTATGCATATTGTAAATATTCAATAGCGTTTTGATTTTTTAAATGATGTTATTCTTTTCCCCGGCCACTAGAGACAAGTTGTACATATTGGGATTACTTAGGACTTCAGAGGGAATTAGAGAGCTTATAGTGGTTGGAGTAAAAATGGTAAGAATATGGCATTTTAGTGCATGGAATATTGTATAGTTTGTTTGAGTCAGTGATCTTGGCTATCTAAGTTTAAGATGAGATAGATGATATCTAGCCTTCCCCATCCTCACTGTTGACATTGTACCATATTTTTCCTATTTTTTACAAAAATAAATATTAGCCGTTATAACGGAGCCACGGCATGCACTCGAAGAATTACGTGTAGAGGATCCTTACACGAAGTACGTTATATAACGTAAGTGTGTGTGTGTGTGTGTGTGTGTGTGTGTGTGTGTGTGTGTGTGTGTGTGTGTGTGTGTGTGTGTGTGTTATGACAATGGCCATTATAATAGTGGTATTC
This sequence comes from Acanthosepion pharaonis, assembly GCA_903632075.3. NCBI lineage: Eukaryota > Metazoa > Mollusca > Cephalopoda > Sepiida > Sepiidae > Acanthosepion > Acanthosepion pharaonis. Next base: position 589,346 of record CAHIKZ030003194.1, read on the forward strand.
GTGCACCTGGATGCGGTGTAGTGGTTAGCGAGCTTATCTCGCTAGAACAATAACGACTGAGTAGTGAGTTCGATCCACACTGGGTGTCTCCCTACTTTCGGCCTTGTGGCACATCTGAGCTACGCTTGGCAAGTCACTATAATAGTGGTATCATAATAATAATATTAACGAAAGTGATAAAAATCATAAAGAAAAAGAGAAAGAACCTAAAGGAAATCGAATAGAATATATATCTAAAACATATATTTGAAAGAAATAAAAAATAAATTAAAAAACGTCCCCTTTGTCTCCATATGTAATCGCAATTAGTATAAACATAACTTATGTCTGATGATGTCCTTAAGTATGAAGCGTGTTAAACGTAAGATTTTCCTACTTTGTTTTCAAATTTCCCTAATTTATATATATATATATATATATATATATATATATATATATATATATATATATATATATATATATATTATGAAATGGACAAAAGTCCGACAATTATTTTAAGACATTTTTATGTTTTAATACAAAGAAATTCTCGGACTTTGTCCATTTAATAATGTGTGACATCATTTGTTTACATTTGGATACGCTTTGAGCAGATATGAATGTACTTGAGATAATCATGGAAGATTGGAGTTTAAAGACAATAAAATCGACCTTGCTACCCGAACGCTCCTCTGTGGCTCAATCGGTGAAGTCACGTCAGGGTATATGACGTTTCCGTATGAGATACAGGTTCGATTTCTGTCCGAGGAGAAATATTTTCTATGAAAATTTCTCGGACATTCAGGCCGGTAAATGTTCTATAATACTGTTTATTATAAGCAGAGAATTTACGTAAATTTTAGTATCTATAAAAAAAAATCTATAAACATAAAAATGTCTTGATACATGATATTTAATCCTATCTAAGTTATCACAATTCCGGAAAATCCTTGTTGAAAACACAACTATACTTAAACATGACAACAATAAATAAAAACTGAAAATACATAAACATAAAACAGTTGAAACCTAACCTGGACAAAATAAACTATGAAATCTCCACAAATATTCTTAAATGCCTATAATTGTTAACAGAAGCCAATGGTTTATCCCAACGGCTTCCCACACTTAATACTTCTCGTTTTCACTCTAGAGTGGTCATGTGTGATGTTATTGGTCGCGGTGCGATTTTCACTTCCAGCGGCTCGTATGCACGAGTTTGTCGTTGCTTGGAAATCTTCCATACAAACAAAACAGACTATCAGTGTTGCTAAGTCCATGTATTAATTTATTTTAATGTACTTGTCACCATTGATGATGGCTTATGTAAGCCAAAAGCTTAGATAGGATTAAAAACGTATCAATATTGTGATTTTCTTTTGTCTTTTAATAATAATGTTATTAAGCTTATCAGACGATATGAAAGGAATTTGCTTAAAATAAATAGAAAAAAACTTGTCTATATTATTTAATGGAACATGCATTAATGAAAAACTTCTGCCTATATATATATATATATATATATATATATATATATATATATATATATATATATATATCTCAACTCTCACGTCGAATTCGACGTATGAGGACAAAGTAGATCAGTTCCTAGGAAACTGACAGCCAGACAACAGCACATGAGATTTGATTATAGTGGTGAAGGTTTTGTGCAGGACCATCCACACTTTTTGAAGGGCCGAATACATAGACCTGGTGCACTAAGTGCTACAAGGTCCCCAAACGACCCTCCGCAGGTTTTGAATTCAGAGTTGTCCTGCTATTTACCCATAGCTGGATGGTGAAAAAGAGGATCCACACCTTTCCTAAGGGTATTAGCGCGTAAGTGAAAGTAATGGATTCGACTGGAATGCGAACTCGGCTCTCCGATTCCTCAATCCAAGCCGCTATCCATTACTCCACCTTGCCTCCTTTTGCGAAACTGAACAGAAACATTTCAGGAATATTATTTTTCATTTAAGGAATTCACAACTTAGCAACAATTGTGGCAAAATGTTAACATTTTATGTGCAGCATAGAAAATGGAATTAGCGAATTGATTTCAAATTCCAAGATATTTCTGCTCAATCGCACTCAGCAAACACCTGCCAAACTGTAATTTCTAGTCTCGGGTTAGAAAAAAGATATTTCTTAATACAATTATCTGAAGGCAAATGGAAACCATTTCACTATTTTTTTTCACAGGTAACATCCTATAGTTAAGGACTATTAAAAATTATGTGTCGCAAATGAAAATATTTCTATGTAATAAGCGACGGACATTGTTATCTGAGGTGACAATTTCACACATTCTGTTTGTATTTTGCATTTAATGATGAATATTAGAGGGAATAGAATAGACGGTATTGAAAATACATCTACTCTTATATGTTTAGTAATCATAGCAACAGCAGACAGATTGACCCTATATGACAAAATTTAACAGTTCAATAGTAAAAAATTATCTGAAGTAAGAAGAATGAAAACAGTAAACGTTGATATATTCGAAAGATGTCAATGAAAAGTTTTGAGTTGAATTTTAATGTTTGTAGAAGTTTACAAACATTGAATGTGGAAGTTGAGGATTTGAGTAAAACGTTTTATCAGCTTAAGAACGTACATAGATTATTGATAAATGAAATTGGATTCTTACCATTCTAGGTTGGTTTCCGAAAAGGAATTTAATGGATTTCTTACCGAACGGAAGGCCATAATTCTCTTTCTTTTGATTGCTAAGAAAAGACACTGATAAAATTCAAATCAGTAATCCTTCTTTTGCATAGAATTAATGCTCAAAATAGTTATAGCCTCCTGTTATCTGCTACAAAGGTAATTGTCTATGAGGCTCTTCGTCATACGTCATACGTAGCCAATTTGAGTAATGTTTTATGCTGACATAGGGATATATTAAAAAGTATATATTAACACAGACGGAGACACACATATACATGCATATATATATATATATATATATATATATATATATATATATATATATATATGTATGTATGTATGTATGTATGTATGTATAGGGTGTACATAAAGTTCGTATGCACTTTAAAAATTTATAAATTTATTTGTATTCGCGTTAGAAATAATTTGTAAAAGGATTAGATAGAAGTAAATCTATATTTTGTAAGGTTTTATAGAAATTTTATTCAAGTTTCCACATGTCCTCCATCATTAGCAATACAAAGGGTAATACGATTTTTTCAGTTCACGGAAAACATTTGTCAACTGATTTACAGTAATGGCTGAAATCGCATTAGTTATTTTAGCTATACTTAAAACTAGGAGCATTAAAATTTATAACATTTTATACAGATTATTTCTATCGCAAAAACAAATGAAGTTATACATTTTTTAAAGTGTACAGGAACATTGTGGACACTCAGTATGCATATATATATATATATATATATATATATATATATATATATATATATATATATATATATATATATATATATATATATATATATATATATATATATATATATATATATATATATAAAGTTAAAGATCAAATACAGGTCAAACATGGATCGGAATCCGACAGGATGATAAGATGAAGAACAAATCGGAAAAATTATACAAATCTAACATATTTCATTTTTATTAATTATTCGTCAGAGATGAAGAGAGAAAACAGACAGACAGAACTTTGTTATTTTAAATTTTATTTGGCTCGATTCACATTCGTCAGTTAGGTATCACATGGATTAAAACCGTAGATAATTCTAGATGTACGTAAATTTGTATTACGAATAGACATTACCATCCGATGCCCGCTTAGACATAATAATTTTTTACAAACTATATATATATATATATATATATATATATATATATATATATATACAGGCCGTGATAGGTAAATTGTCGCTATTTTATATTCATAATTTCATGGAAGCGCATAGTTTTGGATTTTGTTGATTACGCAGTATAGTAGGGTCAGTTGGGCAACTTTTGTGAGGAAAAGAGCACTAAGACGCTTTCCACTCCGCCAGAAATTTGGAAACGGCATGCTGTACTGATTGGAATTCAATACCAACATTTCAGAGTGCTTGGGTGTCAATCAGAGGACAGTGCAGAGGATTCGCTGAGTTTGATGAGTCTAATGGTGATTACGAAGATGTTTTTTGTTCTCACTGGTGATGGCAACGTTATTCATCTTCCCACGGGGTCACAGACCCAACATGGAGGCCTACATCAAGTACCTTGAGGAGATAGTGCTGCCGTGGGTCAAGACGTTGGGTGCTGCAAGATACTATGTTTGGCAACAGAACAGAGCGTGTCTTTATCAGTGTCTGTGTGTATGGTAACTTGGATGCACCTTTCATTGTGCATGTATGTATGTTTTGTATTTTTTTGTTTTCTTTGTAAAGGGTCGTGGAGATATTTCCTGTCTCGTCACTTTTTTCTGTGTATATATTAAAAATATGTCTGCGTGCTTATGTATTATAACCGTACTGTGTATGATTGTCTTTTGCAAGATGTCATCCTACCTATATTTAGAATTCAAATGTATCTATGTTGTCATGAAGTTCTGAAAAACATTTGATATTAACGTTTATTCCAACTTAATTTCTATAAAATCAAAATAAATAGAATAACATATGTATTTTTCTTTTTTCCTCAATATTTTTATAAACCTAAAACTTAATAGAGATTAAATTTAAATTTTAAAATGGGTAATATTTAATTTTTAATTTCAAATTTTATTGTATAATTTAATACTTATTAGTTAGAATAAATTATATTTTAGTCTCTAACCCCCAACATTAAGGCATTAAATAGCTATTATAATCTTAGTTCGTTGTAAAGTTTTTTTGAATTCTCGTATACTTGTATTTTGATTGGTCATTCCAGCTCATGTAACAGCGTTTCCCCTTGCAAGGGGTGTTTGATTGATATGAACATTTTAAAACCCTTTATTCTACATTCAACATCATCACTTGATAAGACACCAGAGGTGTTGAAAGAAAATAGCTATTTTGTAGTAATTTTATATAATATTTATGTTATAACTTTTCGAATAAATAAATAATATATATATATATATATATATATATATATATATATATATATATATATTATAAGAGATTATAATAAAACCTTTTTAAATCGTTGCACAAAATCTTTCATGTCTAAATACGATGATTATACTTCCTCAGGCGATGGTATGTAACTAGTTATAAAATGACTTTTTTAGGGAAATTTAAAAACAGGTCGTTACCTTTTTTCCTAAAGTTAAAAGGCGGGGCAAAAGGTCAGAAATTAAAAATATACTTGAGGCGTTGTCTCGATTAACCAATTATATGTCGGATCTACACGAAATAGAAAAACAAGATCAGAGGGTGGAGGTGGGTGAGGATAAACTGGAATATATACATGACATCATTGACGATTGCGATTTACTACATTTGATTTTTCTCTCATATATATATATATATATATATATATATATATATATATATATATATATATTGATGCATGTTTCATTAAATAATATAGACAAGTTTTGTCTATTTAAGTCAGTTCCTTTCATATTGTCTGATAAGCTTAATCACATTATCGTTGAAAGTCGAAAGGCAAGCACCATATTGATACATGCGTAAATCCAATCTAAGCTTTCGGCTGACATAAGCCATTATCAAAGATGACAATTACTTTTCAGTATATCAACCAATACACGGACGAAACAATAATGATAGTCTGTTTTTGATAACCCAAATAAATAAACAAATAAACGACTTCCGGAAAAATAACCGCCAAAATAGACTACCCACAATGCACCACTGACCCGTATATATAAATATCCGAGAAAAATAACAGCACTCTTGGCCTGACGATTGCGTCTAGCATGAAACAGACTGTCGCCTCTAAGTTTTGACTTCAATGTTCACTTTTATATATATATATATATATATATATATATATATAGATAGATAGATAGATAGATAGATAGATAGATAGATAGATAGGCTGGACTTTAACGTCGTTTTATGCGCGTGAAGAAACTCAGTTCCGTGAAACCAGACACCTGCACAGATAATTTGATAATATTGGTGAAGGATTTGTGTAGAAACAAGCACACTTTTTGAAGAACCACAAGATTGGTAAACAACTCCCCGCAGGTTTTGAATTCAGAGTTGCCCTTCTCCTAGACCAGTTGCCATCCAAGGCAGTCTGTCCTTCTATTTACCCATAACTGTTGGAGGGGGTGGTGAGGAGAAGAGGAATTATACCTTTCCGAAGGGTATTAGCACATAAGTGAAATAAAATTGATTCGACTGTTTTTCAAACTCGATATATATATATATATATATATATATATATATATATATATATATATATATATATATATATATATAATAGATTCTGCTGATCCGAATCTTCTCGTAGCAGCTCTGACTTAGTAATTGTCTAGATCTGATCATTTTAGTGCATATTAGCATAAACTTTCAGAGCAAAAACTCATAGTGTCTTAATCTCTTGAAGGTCAGTATCTACTATGATGATAGAAAGCCAAAGAAAATCGTTTTCTTAAGGTAATTAAAAGACAGGAATTAAGGTTTGGCGTCATTAAACATAACAAGACTTTCCAAAAGACTGAACATTATTTTGAACATCAATTCTATTTTATCGTCGACATTAACACAAGAGTAAATTGTACTTCCATATGCATAGATACATTCTCGAGAATTGATAGGAATTAGAAATAAAGTCGGTCAAAGGGATCCCTGGTAGCACCCGCACTTACATAAAAAACCATAAGTGTGGCCGTTCAAGTCAAAGTTCATTTCGCGATTTAAAAAAAACGAAAAGATTGAATTAGATTAAAAATTCGAGCAGAAGTACCATAACCATGAAACCTGGGCAAAAGAATAGCGTGTCAAGAACAAAGTCCGAGATTCTTCAGTTTTATCCGAAAACTTGACAGACATATTTGGCAATAATCATTAAAACATCGACTTAGAGAAGCAAAAACCATATTGTTTGTCTGACAGAAGACCCTACGAGGTGATATGCTTAATCAATTCGGAATCGGTTAGAGATTCTAGTACTTTGCCAAAAAGCGGAAGAAAACTAATAGGTCGATAGTTCTCAGGATCAGACGGTTCGCCAAGATTCTTAATAGCAGGAACTACAGAAATGAATTTCCAACAAGCTTGAAAGCATGAAAAAAGTCAGTTATTGTGCAAAGTAGACAGAATAGAACACACACACACACACACATAGATAGATAGATAGAATGTGGGTATGAAGACATTGTGTCCATCTATGTTTAATCATTCATCATATCAAAAGCTGCAAGGATCTTTGTTGTTATAAAATCTAGGCAAAAAAACAACATGTTTCAAGAAAGAGTGAAAACTATTAATGTAACACTTAATGTAAGTTGACTAAAAATAATGTTAAAAATGAAAAATTGAGAATGAAGAAAATCATTTTTGAACAACGAGCAAAGTTTGTTTTCTGATATTAGAATAAAACAAAGAAAGAATGTGGTAAACAAAAATTTTTTTTAAATAATTAAAAGATAACATAAAATTAGAAATTAGAATGTGGCTAAAAATACAAAATTAAAAGGTAATAAACATGAAATTATAAATTATAATATAGCTAAAAAAATAAGAAGGTAGCTTACAAAACCTTAGAAAATTTGAAGGTAGTTCATAAAAACTTAAAATATTAAAAGGAACCTTACAAAAAGGTCGCGAATATAAAATAACAGATTAGAAAGGTAGCTAAAAAAAAACATTAGAAGTTGGCAATCATAAAATTCGAAAATTTCCAAATCATAAATTCAAGAATAAAGGTAGAATGAAGATAATGAGAAAGAAAATTCCAAAAACATAAAAATATTGAATAAAGAAAGAGGCGACAAATAGAAAGGCGGGAAGAATATTACTGCGTATAAAGATTAAATAAAAGAATAAAAGTTTGAAGGAAGGAAGGAAGGAAGGAAGGAAGGAAGGAAGGAAGGAAGGAAGAGAAGGAATGTAGGTAGGAAGGAAGGAAGAAAAGGAAGAGAACTAGGAAGAAAGGAAGGAAGGAAGGAAGGTAGGTAGGTAGGAAGGAAGAAAAGGAAGGTATGTACGAAGGAAGGAAGGAAGGAAGAAAGGAAGGAAGGAAAGAAGGAAGGAAAGGAAGAGAACTAGGAAGGAAGGAAGGAAGGAAGGAAGAGAAGGAAGGAAGAAAGGAAGAGATGGAAGGAAGGAAGGACGAAAATGGTAAGGAAGGAAGGAAGGACGAAGGAAGGAAGGAAGGAAGGAAGGAAGGAAGGAAGGAAGGAAAGGAAGAGAACTAGGAAGAAAGGAATGAAGGAAGGTAGGAAGGAAGAAAAAGAAGGTATGTATGATGGAAGGAAGGAAGGAAGAAGGAAGGAAGGAAGAAAGGAAGAGATAGAAGGAAGGAAGGACGAAAGAACGAAGGAAAGTAGGTAGGAAGGAAGGGAAGGAAGAGAAGGAAGGAAGAGAAGGAAGGGAGGAAACACGAAGGAAGTAAGTAAGGTAAGTAGGAAGGAAGGACGAAGGAAGGAAGGACGAAAAGAGTAAGGAAGGAAGGCAGGTAGGAAGGAAGGAAGGACGAAGGAACTAAGGAAGGAAGGAAGGAAGGAAGGAAGGAAGGAAGGATGGAAGGAAGGAAGGAAGGTAAGGAAGAGAAGGAAGGAAGAGAAGGAATAGAAGGGAGGAAGGACGAAGGAAGTAAGGAAGGTAAGTAGGAAGGATGGACGAAGGAAGGAAGGAAGGACGGCCGAAGGAACGAAGGAAGGTAGGTAGGAAAGAAGGGAAGGAAGAGAAGGAAGGGAGAGAAGGAAGGGAGGAAGGACGAAGGAAGTAAGTAAGGTAAGTAGGAAGCAAGGACGAAGGAAGGAAGGACGAAAAGAGTAAGGAAGGAAGGTAGGTAGGAAGGAAGTAAGGACGAAGGAACTAAGGAAGGAAGGTAGGTAGGAAGGAAGGAAGGAAGAGAAGGAAGGAAGAGAAAGAAGGAAGGAAGGGACGAAGGACGAAGGAAGAGAAGGAAGGAAGGGAGGAAGGACGAAGGAAGAGAAGGAAGGAAGGGAGGAAGGACGAAGGAAATAAGGAAGGTAAGTAGGAAGGAAGGACGAAGGAAGGACGAAGGAAGGAAGGAAGGAAGGACGAAGGAAGGAAGGAAGGAAGAGAAGGAAAAGGAAGCAAGGAAGGACGAAGGAAGTAAGGAAGGAACGAAGGAAGGTAGTTAGGAAGGAAGGAAGAAAAGGAAGGGAAGTAGGAAAGAAGGTAGTTAGTAAAAAAAAAGGAAGGAAGGAAGGAAGGAAGAAAGAAAAGGAAGGGAAGTAGGAAAGAAGGTAGTTAGGTAAAAAAGGAAGGAAGGAAGGAAGGAAGCAAGGAAGCAAGGACGTTTGGAAAGAAGGTTGGAAGCTAGTTAGCAAGGAAGGAAAAAAGGACAAAGGAAGAAAAGAAGGACGAAGGAAGTAAGAAAGAAAGGAAGGTAGGAAGGATGGAAGAGAAAGAAGGAAGAAAGAGAAGGAAGTAAGGAAGGACGAAGGAAGTAAGGAAGGGACAAAGGAAGTTAGGTAGGAAGGAAGGACGGAAGGAAAGGGAGAAAAGAAGGAAGGAAGGAGGGGAGAAAGAAAGGAACGAACGAACGACGAAGGAAGGAAGGTAGGAAGGAATGCGGGAAAAATGAAGGACGAAGGTATGTAGGAAGGAAAGAAGGAAGGAAGGTATGTAGGTAGGTAGGTAGGAAGGAAGGAAGGAAGAGAAGGAAAGACGAAGGAAGGATGGAAGGTCGGTAGGAAGGAAGGAAAAAGGAAGTATGAAAGAAAGGAAGGTAGAAAGGAAGGAAGAGAAGGAAGAATGAAGGAAGGAAGGAAAAGAAAGGAGGAAGGAAGGACGAAGGAATAAAGGAAGGAAGAAAAGGAAGGGAAGGAAGGAAGGAAGGAAGGAAGGAAGGAAGGTAGGTAGGAAGGAAGAAAAGGAAGGTATGTAGGAAGGAAGGTAGGTAGGAAGGAAGGAAGAGAAGGAAAAAAGGAAGGACGAAGGAAGTAAGGAAGGAAGGATGGAAGGAAGAGAGGAAGGTAGGAAATAAGGAAGGAAGGAAGGAAGAGAAGGAAGTGAGGAATGACGAAAGAAGTAACGAATGAATGTTAAGTAGGAAGGAAGGAAGGAAGGAAGGAAGGAAGGAGGGGAGAAAGGAAGGAAGGAACGACGAAGGAAGGAAGGAAGGAAGGAAAGAAGGACGAAGGGAGGAAGAGGGCAGGTAGGAAGGAAGCAAGAAAGAGAAGGAAGGAAGGAAGATAAGGAAGGAAGGAAGGAAGGAAGGAAGAGAAGGAAGGAAGTAATGAAGGAAGGTAGGTAGAATGGAAGGAAGGACGAAGGAAGAAAGGAAGGTAGGTAGAATGGAAGGAAGGACGAAGGAAGGTAGGTAGAATGGAAGGAAGGAAGGAAAAGAAGAAAGAAAGGAAGGAAGGTAGGTTGGTAGGAAGGAAGGAAGGAAAAGAAGAAAGGAAGGAAGGAAGAAAGGAAGGAAGGAAGAAGGAAGGAAGGTAGGTAGGTAGGAAGGAAGGAAGCCAGGAAAAGAAGGATGGACGAAGGAAGTAAAGAAGGAACGAAGGAAGATAAGTAGAAAGGATGGAAGGAAAGAAGGAAGGATGGAAAGTACGTAGGAAGAAAGAAAAGGAAGGGAAGTAGGAAAGAAGGAAGGTAGGTTGGTAGAAAGGAAGAAAAAAAGGTATGTAGGAAGGAAAGAAGGAAGGAAGGTAGGTTGGTAGGAAGGAAGGAAGGAAAAGAAGGAAGGAAGGACGAAGGAAGGATGGTACGTAGGTAGGAAGGAAGAAAAGGAAGGAAGAAAGTTCGAAGGAATTAAAGAAGGATCGAAGGAAGATAGGTAGGGAAGAAGGAAGGAAGGAAGGATGGAATGTAGGTAGGAAGAAAGGAAAAAATTAAGAAGAAATAAGAAAGAAAGAAAGGAAGGAAGGAAGGGAGGAAGGAAGGAGGAAGGAAGGAAGAAAGGAAGAAAAAGGAAGGTAGGAAGGTAGGAAGGAAGAAAAGAAGTTATGTAGGAAGGAAAGAAGGAAGGAAGGTAGATAGGATGTAGGAAGGAAAGACGACGGAAGTAAGGAAGGAAGGAAGCAAGGTAGGAAATAAGGAAAGAAGGAAGGAAGGAAGGAAGGAAGGAAGGAAGAAGGGGAGAAAGGAATGAAGGAAAAACGAAGGAAGGAAGGAAGGAAAGACGAAGGAAGGAAGGAAGAGAAGGAAGCAAGGAAGGAAGGAAGGAATGTAGGAAGGAAGGAAGGAAGGAAGGAAGGACGAAGGAAGTCAGGAAGGAACGAAGGGAGGGAGGTAGGGAGGTAGGAGGGGAGAAAGCAAGGAAGGACGAAGGAAGTAAGGAAGTAAGGAAGGGACAAAGGAAGGAAGGAAGGAAGGAGGGGAGAAACGAAGGCAGAAGAAAGAAAGTAATGAAGGAAGGACGAAGGAAGGAAGGTAGGAAAGAAGGAAGGTGGGAAGAAAGGAAGGAAGGAAGGTCGAAGGAAGTAAGGAAGGAAAGAAGGAAGAGAAGGAAGGAAGGACGAAGGAAGTAAGGAAGGAATGAAGATAGGTAGGAAGGAAGGAAGGAAGGTGGGGAGAAAGTAAGGAAAGTACTTGCTAGCATGCAAAAAAAATCGATAGCTGCATTCGTCACAAGTGGGAAAAATTTAAATCTGCATAGCACTTTACTCCAATTGGCTCATTCGCTTGCTTAAACTCAACGTTGATTCTGATTCCGCAGAAATGGGTTGGGTGTGAAAAAGTATTTGTTGTTAACATTCTTTTTTCATTCGGTTTTTCCAGTTACGAGTCCTTTTTTAAAGCTGATCATTTTGTGTTCATTTTGTTTAGTTCTTTTTTTGTAACAGATTTAATGTTTAGTATAGAGCTTAGAAAAAATTCGCAGTGTGAGATAGGCAAGAAATAAGGCATGTAGCAACATCAGCACGGCAAAGGGCACTCTTTTAAAGGCAAGGAAGGGCAAAAATATTTTAAGTCAAGTGATAGCGATTGCTGTATGAGTCGTACGGTTTTTGAATCAAGCACCGGCAACGCCGGGCCATGCTGCTAGTATGTATGTAAGTTGTTTGCCTTATTAAATATTTTGTTTGCATCTCGTATTTCTATATTTGCATTCAGTGTTAGTGTATCAATGGCTACGCTAATGCTAATATTAATATTGGTGTGCTATTGGAACGCTAAAACACATTATTCTTCGTAACACTAAATAGCCGGTAAGTTATGACTGGATGATTAATCATACTAATAAGAGAAACGAGCCTTAGCCAAAATCCTAAAAGAAGAAAGATCTTGCCAAGTACTGTTTTGCGGGCACATGGAAAACGAACACACTAGGCTGAAAGCCCGAAGACTTTGGCCATCACTGTAGTGCGAAATTCTGAAATCTCAAATTTCAAATTCTGTTGTCATTCAAGAATCTAAACAATTCTAGAATATTTTGTTTGAAAATTAAAAATTGGTAGACGAGATATTCTCATATTTCGATGCTATCATCTTTCAACCGTTGAAAACCTGATACATTCGTCTTTTGAAACTATCAAATATTTCATTGATAAATGTCCTCGGAACAATTTTTAGTAAGTATATTATGACCGCTGAGTTGAGTTTCATCATCATTATTATCATCATTGTTAGCAGCATCGTCATCAGTCCCGCGAAGTTTCAATCGTCGAAGAGGGTGCTGACGTCAGAAGAAAGAGACTTCCATTCTTCGTCCTCGTGGGTTTTCGGATAGTTTGACAACGCCCATCCAATCTCAAAGCTCTAGAAGACCACGAAATATGATGTGGGTCTTCCTCGGTCCGTACACTCGGATTTTAAATTCAGCGTTGGCCTTTGAACTTCTAGAGACAAGTCTCTCTCTCTCTCTCTCTCTCTCTCTCTCTCTCTCTCTATCTATCTATCTATCTATCTATCCCTATCTCTATCTCTGTAAAAAAAAAATTAAATAAAAATAAACGGACCTAAAACCAAAAAAAATTATTTAATATTAAAATCTATTATGAATTCAAAAATATTTCATATTAAAGTTAGGTGAGTTTTACGTTTCATATTAAAGTTAGGTGAGTTTTACGTTTTATATTTAAAATAAACGGTTATTAAATGTTTCGTTTTATTTTATATTTAAAATAAACGAGTCATTAATTGTATTTCAAATTTTGCATTAAAATAAACGGACACAAAATAATTTAAAAACAAAAAAAACACACAGTAATCACCCTGTATGTATACTATAAAATATAAATCCCAACTTTAAATAAAAATTAATAATTTTTATACATTTTCAGATCCGTCTCTTTTATTATACATATTTTTTATTAAATAAAATCAATCCCTGTTTATTTCAAATATAAAAGAATATATTAACCTCCGTTTATTTTATATATAAATCCCGTCTATTTTAATATCTAGTCTTGAAATGAAAAACCGCAATCCCCATATAATATAAGAATTGCACCAGCATTGCATTAACGAGAAATTTTTATTAACGTTTAAATTATGTAACGGTCAGTCTCTAGCAGGCACCAGAAGATTTCGTTGTGCAGGAAACTCCGAGTCGTGAGGGATAATATGTATATTTATTAATATATACCAGAGAGTGGGGGCGCATATTTTTTTTTTTTTAATAAGAATTCTTGAATATTCAGGCTGGCATAAGCAAATAAATATACTGTTCAAAATAAACAGTCGACTCAAATATGAGTTTCTACGAATGCATGTAAGATTTCCCAGCTCTAAGTTACTTTCAGGAAAAGGTTTATCAATCAAATGTAGGAGCATCTGGCCTAACTTAGTACTGACTAAAATTCTATATTAGTAGTACTAAGAGAATAAATACCTTCACCAAGGCTAATAGCAACTAAGTGAATGTAATGAACTCAACTGGAATTTGAACTCTGGTCTCCGATCAATCAATCCGACCCGTTATCCACGACTCCACCGTATCTCCTTGTCTTTATATACGGCCCTTCAAAAACTATGGATGGTTCTACAGAAAACCTTCACAGCTATAATCAAATCTCATGTGCTGATGTCGGGCTGTAGGTTCCGAGGAGCTGATCTGCTTGACACTCATACGTCGAATTCGAAGGGCGAATCGATATATATATATATATATATATATATATATATATATATATATATATAAAGAAGGAACAGTAAGATATATAATCCGGTGTTCTTATAGATATTTCTATTTTTACAAAATAGTGCTCAATGTAAATTTACAGAGCATTAATATTAGAAATTAATTGATTTAAAATATGTTTTTTTTCGCTACACATTTCTAACCATGCTTCAAAAATGGAAGCTAAAAGCTTAGAATTTAATTTTGTAAGCGAATTTTGGAGTAACTTATTTATTACTGGTTTTAAAGGCACAGCAAAAAATCATAATTCACGTTTCCGAGGATACAGAGAAACCCATTCATCCAGACAAAGGGTGGTTGCGTGTTCATTATCGCTGTATTTTGATGTATCAGTTATTAGTTACGTTTTGGTAGGGGGTAGGGATGTATTTTTCAATGAATTCTGACATCCGTTAAATGCATGTCGTCTGGAGTTTTTTAAATTTTATTGTTAACGGCAAAAAATTCTTACGGCATTTTTTCTATCTGTATACTTAAAGATTTTTGGGGGTGTTTAGGTTAGAATACGTTTTACTTAACTACGATTTTAGAAAAAATTCACTTTTAATTTTTAAACAAGTAAAAATCAGTAAAGTTTATTTATATTTTGTCCGGTTTCGAAAAGGACCTATTGGAAATAATAAACAACATAAATTTCCATGATAAGAAATCCTACTTCCAGAAACGTCTAGATAAAATAGTAAAAGGCATTAACGCTACAGATAAAATTTGAGTAAAATCCGACAAAACTGGAAAACTTTTATAAAACAACCATAAAGGAATACAACGACCTAATAAATAAGGACTTACATCAGAACTACAAAAAAGCGAATAAAAATAGTTCTGGATATCAATACAAGCAGTAAGGAAATCACTAATAAACTAAAGATCAGTGATAGAGTAGGTCAACTATATAAAAAAGAATGCTACATAACCTTAAATGACCATAAACCAGATTTTGAGGCTAATCCCACTACAAGGATAATAAATCCAACAAGACCGGATATCGGAAAAATTAGTAAAACGAACCTTGAAAGGGTAAATAGACAAATTAAAGAAAAAATAAGCCTGAAACTTTGGATTAATACCAAGGAAGTGATAAACTGGTTTACTTACATTAAAGAAAAAAACAATTGTCCACTAATGCAATTTGATATTGATAATTATTACCAATCAATATCTAAAGAACTATTCATGAAAGCGTTGGACTTTGCCACCCACTATACGGATATTCCAGATGAAGAAAAGAACATTATTGTAAATGCGAAAAAAATCGGTACTGCTACATAAAAGTGAGCAATGGATAAAGAATTCATATGACCACTTTGACATCACAATGGGATCACTAGACTCAGCTTAGTCTTCTGATCTCATAGGTCTTTTTATATTATAAAACCTTACAGTTCACCGTGATATTAATATAACTGACATTGGTTTGTACAGAGACGATGGTCTTATGGTTTATAAGACCATCGTCTCTGGACAAAATTCCTCGCATTAATAGTCAAGCATTTTCCTAGTGAAAGTAAACTAAGTACTATTTTCAATAAAAACACACTAAAATTGAGTTACAGCTGTACGGAAAACTTAGAAAAAATTATTAAGAAACATAATGCTAATGTCTTAAATACAGATTTATACCAAAATCAAAAAAATTTAGACAATGGAAAAATAAAAATAAAAACTGATGAGGATAAACCAAAATTATAGAAACCCTCATAATTGCCCTCTAAAAATAAATGTCCCACAGAATCATTAGTATACCAATGCAATATCTCTTCGATTGAAAATCCTGAAAACATAAATATATATATATGCTGCACTAGCCATGAGTTTAAAAAATAAGATTCAACCATCATCAAAGTTCATTTAGGATAAATAAATATAAAAATCAAACATCTCTCTCGAAGTACTTCTGGCACCTAAAAGAATCAAATAAAACACCTACAGTAAAATGGAAGTTAATAAGAAAAGCTAGAACATGTAGGTCATTAAATGATCCATGTCCTTTGTGTATACATGAGAAACTATATATTACTAAGTTTATAAAAAATAAAAATTTACTGGATCAGAGAAATGAAATAGCTTTTTTATGCCGTCATTGTCAAAAAAGTTTCCTTAAATAATATTTAAAAATGAAAATAAATTTAAAAATGCGACCAAGTAATATACATACTTGTATTTAATTTGAAAAAATAATTTTATATACTGTAATTAATTCCATTACTTTTACTTGTTTAAAAAAATATAGTCTATTAAAATAACAGTGAAAATATTTTAAAGTTGTATTTAAAATTGTAGTCAAAACGAATTCTAACCAAAACATCTTTTAAAATTGTAGTTAAATAAAACTTATTCTAACTTAAACACCTCTCTCAAAGTCCACCGGCACTTAAATGAATCCAATAAAACACCTACAGAAAAATGAAATTATGATGAAATGCTAGAAGATGTAGGCCATTGAATGACCCATGTTCTTTGTACATACATGAGAAACTATATATTACTGGATTTATATAAAATATATAAAAAATAAAAGTTTCCTAAATCAGAGAAATTAATTAGCTATTTTTGCCGTCATTGTCAAAAATTTTACTTAAATAATATTTAAATAAAATTTTTTTTTTAAATTGTGACCTAGTAATATACATACTTATACTTGATGTGAAAATAATTTTACATACTGTAAATGATTCTAATACATTTACTTGCTTTAAAAAGAAATATAGTATATTAAAAATTAAAAGTGATTTTTTTTAATCGTAGTTAAATAAAACGTATTCTAACCTGAACACTCCCCCAAAATCTTTAAGTATACAAATAGAAAAAATGGCGTAAGAATTTTTACAGTTAACAATAAATTTTAAAAAAGAATCCAGACGACATGCATTTAACGGATGTCAGAATTCATTGAAAAATACATCCCTACCCCTTCCAAAACGTAACTAATAACTGATACATCAAAATACAGCGATAATGAACACGCAACCACCCTTTGTCTGGATGAATGGGTTTCTCTGTATCCTTGGAAACGGGAATTATGATTTTTTGCTGTGCCTTTAAAACCCAGTAATAAATAAGTTACTCCAAAATTCGCTTGAGGATGAAATGGAACTAATGTCTTTAATTTAATTACAAAATTAAATTCAAAGCTTTTAGCTTCCATTTTTGAAACATTGTTAGAACTGTGTAGCGTAAAAACCATATTTTAAATCAATTAATTTATAATATTTTATATATATATATATATATATATATATATATATATATATATATATATATATATATTGTTTTCTGTTTTTCCTCTTACCGCGTTCCTGTTGCGCGTTCTCATATCGCATTCACATATTGCAATTCTACTTTTTTACCATTTTATATCGCATTTTTACTCATTTTCCCTTTATTTTTTTCATCTCGCCCGCTTAAATTCCTGTGTACTTTTTCCTTCTTACCTTTAGTTATGCCCAACTTACTCCTAGCATTTTAAATGTTTAACACGTATTTCAGATGCTTTCCAAGAGAATTTCTCACACTGTTCATTCTACATACACTAGCAAACAAAAAAGATATTCCTTCCATTAGCTTCGATCATAGCTAATATATATAGCTCGCATAGCAGCCATAGCGAAGTTATTTGAGGATACTAACAATACGAAGGTGGATTGAAAAGTCCATAGAATGACTATGAAGAATTGATGCTAAACCTTTCACCTATTCTTATTAATAATTGTATTGTTTATTTCCAGGTACGAGAATGGCTGAAATGTTGATAGCCTGTCTGTGAAGGATTGTTGCTAGAGCTGTGATATATTACATAACGCTGGACAATTTCCTCATAGATGAAGAAGAGACTTGACACCATAGAAATGTTGTTCTACAGATGGATGGAGAGAATACCATGGGCAGATCACATGCGCAATGAGGAAGTTTTAAGTATAATGAAAATAAAAGTGACACATATATTTAAGATCAGAAAGAAACAGTGAATCATCTGGATCATATAATGAGTAAAGATGGATTGCAGATGATGTCACTTACAGGACATATACGGAAGTCAAAAATGCCAGACGAAAGGATCAAGCACCTACCTAACATAGATTAACATAAACTACCTAACATAGATTAACGTCAACTTCAATGAATAGGAAATTGTAGAAAGGCATGTTTTCCCTAAACTATAAGAAACACTGAATATAATAGAAGAATAATTCTTATTTGCCTTTTTCTACATTGCTATAGAATATTGAGAAATCCACTATTTACATTATTCGGACTATTCTCCTCATATTTGTCGCCATATTTATCACAACGCTTCAGCCGTTGTACGCTCCCGCCTTCATCAGGTGGTTGGAATGTCGAACTGAAACCTTTATTTCGCTCACAGGGGTAAACTGTTCTAGTTCCACGTGCCATGTTTAATGAGTGTCAGTTGTCAGTTATCTCCTGTTAATTCCCCTCTCCAAGTTCTACACTGCCTTAACCGAGTAACTGTGCCATGTGTCCTTGAAGACACATGGCACAGTGGATAATGGCGTTAGTTAGATGCAGTGACATGACCCAAAGAGCGTGATTTAAATACCCGCTGAGCGAAATAAAGGTTGCAGTTCGACATTCCAACCACCTGATGAAGGCTGGAGCGTACAACGGCCGAAACGTTGTAATAAATATGGCGACAAAGATGAGGGCAATAGTCCGAATAATGTGAATAGTGTACATAATACTTCATCTCAGAAATATAGACAGATACTGAAAGGTTGAAACGTTGTAATAAATTTGGCTACAAAGTTGAGGACAATAGTGCGAATAATGTAAATAGTGTACATAATACCTAATCTGAGAAATATAGACAGACATTGAGAAATCCTTTTCAAATTATCTATTTATTGCTTGGATCTCATCTTTATTCCTGTTTTTGCCACCAAGGAATGTTGATAACCGTATGGAAAAGAACATCGATTATTATTATTAAACGCTTAATTTTCTCTATTTTTTAAAAAAATAAAATGATCATATTAAAAGTGTTTCTTATGTAATTTCTTTCTACCCTTGATCCAGGAAAATTCTCGACATCTTAATTTAAAAAAGAAAAGATTTATTGCTAGGTCTACAAATTATTGAAATCGGAAGAAATTATTATTACGGGACCTCACTGTAAGCCGTCGGCTCGTTTGAATATCGCATTGGAAGAGAGAAAAAACATTTGTCAGATAAATGTCATTAATTAATATTAAATAACACACTTTCTCGAGCTACCAATGAAACACCGTCAACTTATATTTCAATGATATGGCAATCGATTTTATATACCGCGTGTAACAGCAAAATTGTTCGAATCGCGTAACAGCATGGGATAATTATCCACCCCACAATTTTTTTTATTATCTAAAAAAACAGTTTCTTTCTCCAGATTTCAGATAAGACGTTAAGCCTTCTTGACACCATTTGTCGTAAAAATTACTGAAAAATCCCTTGAGTTCTTTATGTAGAAAGCGAAAAGGTTGAAATCATTTTGTTTTAGCCCCACTATATCTTCTCAACTGAGCAATGTTCCGAGGAAAAGGATCATTCAGACCATTAATATTACCAACATTCATACTCTGGCTTCCATCCTCAAATTCCATTCAAGAACGATCAAGAGAACGGTGAAAAAGTTTAAAAATGAAGAAACTGTAAAGTATAGACGAAAAGTATATCAGGGGTCACAACAGCAAGATATGTCAGCATTTCAGAGCTAAATACATTCTTATTGTTTAGAGATGAGTCCAATAGTGTTTATTATATATAACATAAAAACCTCGGAGAATTCCTGTAAGATATATTTAATCATTTCTAAGATACAACGTTTCAAATCTTAATCTAACATTTGGACACTTTTGCTGTTACACGATTTGGACAATTTTTCTGTTACACACGGTATAGTATAATCAGGTGAACTATCACGTTTATTGTATTACTAATTTCATTGCAAAGGGCGAAGCGTGGAATTATTACAATGTTCCGACTAAGAATTCGAATCGTGGTCGATGACGTGCAACACTGTTACGAAATATTTCGAAGCCATACAGCGTATACACCGGAGACTTGTGAATGAGATTCGGTTGACGAAAAAGTCCGGAAGCTGTCGATACTTGCCGCTAGCATAAGGTTACAATCCTCATGACCAAAGGTTTCTACATACTTGCCTTGTTTAAAGGGGTGAACAAACTAGATTATGCACACATTCCCAGAATCTGTAACTAAGGTCCGATAACCATAGATGCAGTATAAACCACATCCTGGCTTGTAGAAGTAACACAAATGTATCTCAGAAAACGAGATTAAATAAACACACTAGCATATTGGCGTACCCTGAACCCAACAGCCATTATTATTATTGTTATTATTATTCAACAGTTAAGTATGAGCGTGATTCAAGAAAAGATAAAGAAAAGAAAAAACACATTGTTTGGCAATGTTAAACAATATTTCAATCATAAATTATATAAATCTATAAAAATTTATGAGTCTTTGTACAAAGGTTTCAGTTGCATGCTAAGGTGTTTTATTCATTTTCACGCTTTCATTACCAGTACAGCCATTTTTCATTACAAGAAAAGCAACGTTTGTAGAAAGACTTGTTTGCATATTTATATATATTTATACTTGAAAAAATTGTTTAAATATCACTTGAAGAAGACAGGCATTCTGTTGAAATATTGTTCAAGATTGTCAAACGCAGTTTTATTTATTTTTCTTCATCTTTTCTTAAATTGTGCTATTCTCTTAACTGCTGAAAAATATTGGAAGAGTTACGTCAAACATTTTGTTTATTATTTTTATTGTTGTTGTTATAATAATAATAATAATAATAATAACAATTGATCATCTTGTATCAGGTTGCACGCTATTGGCACCCACTGAATATAAAACCCGGCATGACAGAGTGGGTCAATATCTGAACTGGAAGATCTGCAACTTCTACGGGAAGGAAACTGAATGAAACTGGTATGAGCACCACCCAGACCCGGTTATGGAGATAGGACCTGTTACAATTCTATGGAACTACAAAATACACACTGACAGAACAATCAAAGCCAACCGCCCAGACATTGTTATTAGAGACCGCAAACAAAAAAAGTGCCTCCTTATTGATATGGCAGTCCCTGCAGACTGCAATGTATCTTTGAAAATCTTGAAAATGCTGTCAAAATACAAGGACCGTGAAGTCGAAATTAAAATGTGGCACATGGGAATATCAACAATTCCTGTTGTAGTTGGAGCCCAAGGATTGGTTGGAAAAGATTCCAGTAGTTTCCTTGAAGGGATTCCTGGAAGCCCATGCCTTAAAGAATACCAAAATTGTTCTCATGAGCACAGCCCACATCTTACGATGGGCTTTATCTATGTAAAACTACTTTTTTTTTTTTTTTTTGGTCAGTGGAAAATGTCATGATGTCATTTTTAACCTTTGGAAATGTGTACACGCCAGAAATCAAAGGAAATAAAATAATAATAATAATAAATAATAATAATAATAATGATGATATGATGATGATGATGATGATCGATGCTATCCATTTGCCGGGAGCGATCTCAGCGTGTGACACCCTTCGGAATTCCCTGAAAATGGGTTGAACTAAGCGTTATGATTAAAAATTGGCAGACGGAACTATTTGGGGCCATCCATGATTTTTCTAGTCACCGTGACCGATTGTCCTGGGCATGACGATAAACTACGTCCAACAGCAAGGCATCTGATCAGGTGCGGTTTGAGGTGCGCGGAACCACCTCTTAATTGCTGGTGTTCTCAGGTCCACTCTAAGCGGGAGTAGTAACACCTCTTAGCGTCGCAGCTATGGGCAAATAGTTATCCCCAACAAAAAAAAAAAAATTATACCAGGAATAAAAATTTTGTCGGCATTAAATAACCTATTGAGGTGGATATGTCGTAAAACAAACCAAACCGTGACTGAGAGTTTGAGTGTATTGCAGATTTTTTAGCAGGTCAGATAGTGCAATCTTTTTTTTTTACCAGAAACTTTAACTAATGTTTGTCTAGCTTAGTTGAACTATTAGCAACAGGTCGAATCGGTGGGTGTGGGAGAAACACAAATGTGCCTGAGCAGGCGTCTGCAACGGGGATTGACTAGTAACCCCAGTAGACAGGCATACTGGGATACAAGCGGCCAGCCAGTGTCATTATTATTAATTCTTTTATATAACAAATTTATCAAGTTATTCCTAATTCAATTTTTGTCGGTATATCTAAAATAAGGAATTATAATTTTTTATATATTTTGCTATTCGGATCGAAATGCTCATTGTGGTTTTTCTATTCACAAATCTCCGGACGTTTTACTCTACAGCCTTCATCATATATCAGTCTGCGAACAGGCACCTCGAGATGTTGTAATGGTTAGCAAGCTTGTCTCGCTTAAACAATTACAAATGAGTAGTGAGTTCGATCCTCACTGGGTACCGCTTACTTTAGGCCTTGTGCTACATCCAAGCTGCGCTTGGAAAATCACTTATGGTCACATCACTAGAACAATTACGACTGAGTAGTGAGTTCGATCCTCCCTGGGTGCCTCCTAATTTCGGCCTTGTACCACAACTAAGCTCCCCTTGGAAAATCACTATATCAGTCTGCGAGTTCGTAATCCTAATTTGAATCTCTAATTAAACCCATGATTCAATCCACTATGGAAGTGTATTTTTAAGTCAACATTCCAAGCTTCGTCAGAACAGTTACATTCTCCCAGCGCTTTACTATCGATATTAATTTTAAGGGTCTAGAATTTCAACACCAGGTTGTAAAAGGTAATTTTGGGTTAAAGCCGTTTGTTAAAATCTTTGTGATTCCCTGGTATATTCTGGTTTAATTTCTTTAGCCACGATACTGCTGAAAAATCAAACATTGTGGTTGATTGGAAGAAACGAGCCGATGGTGTACATATGAAGAGAATACTGCTAAATAAGGAAAATCTATACGTATGTAAAAACTCTACCAACGTGAATTCATACGAGAATGATGGCCAATTGATACACAAAAAAAAACTTTGGAAGAAGACAAATGGACAAAACCAGAAAAGAAATAATTTAAAAAATAACTTACGAATTGCAGCTGATAAGCATTTCCTAAACAACAGTGAGATACCAAATATAATTCATATACAGCGTGTACCAGCAAAATTGTCCAAATCGGGAAACAGTAAAATTGTCCATTGCTAGATTACGATTTGAACCATTGTAACTTAGAAATGATTAATGATGTCTTACTGGAATTCTCCGAGATAGTTATAACATTATTGGACACTACATAATTCTTATGTAGCTTCGAATAATGTTATAAAAATCTCAGAGAGTTCCAGTAAAATATCTTTAATCTTATGTATAATTAATTTTAATCATAACAGAAGGATCGTGATTAAATCGATCTTAAACGCAAATGAGATATTCCTCATTAATTAATCATAGCTAAGGATCGGATGCTCATGAACTATTGAAATAAAGTCTCTCTCTCTCTCTATATATATATATATATATATATATATATATATATATATATATATATATATATATATATATATATATATATATATATATATATATATATATATATATATATATATATATATATAAGGAAGAAATATATGGATATAGATCCGACAGTATGAAGAAAATATACATAAGAACAAGACTGATATTTATTCGTACAAAAGTACAAATTGTGGCACGAGGCCAATAAAGGGGAGGGATAGAGGCTGGTCAACTCTAACTATCTTATACCTAGCTAATCAGATTCGCGACCCATTAGTACATTACATTTTACCCATTCACCAAAAGAACTCGTCCATCACCAAACAATCCTTCAACCACCATAATGCCCCGTGCTCTCAAGGGAGACCTACCAAAATCGCGCCGCATGCCATAAAAATTTTAATGATGATATATATATACAATTCTAATAATGATAAAAATGAGAGGGGAGGGAAATGAACCCAATAATAAACTTAATATAAACACAAATACAAACTAAACATAATTGATGTTAGTAGGGACCGTCCAACCCATAAAACAGAGATACCGCTGTATTCTGCCCAGGGGACAAAATCAAGAGACGCTCTCGCTAAGGGAGTGGGAAAATGTATAAAATATTAGGCTGGAATGGGAAAATATAAAACTGACCCAGTCGAGATGAAAGGGGGGGGTCAAAACAAACTGGGGCGGTTGGGAATCTCGACTTGGATCATAACCAAAGAACGGCTGGGATGCAGGCCAGGAACAACACTTACTCACATTAACTAGGTACACTGAAGCTTGTCTAACCTAACCAAGGGAGGTTTCCACAGGAAGCCACCCCGATGTGCAATAGGTTGACCTAGAAGGGAAAATCCAGGCTAGCCCCGTTCACACGAAGCAAGCTCGCTTCTTTTACCCAACCTTTCGCTAAAGACTATCGAATGCAATCGTTTTCTATCCGATCTAATTTTCATCTTGAGCTGATGCTAAAGAATCGAATTAGGTCCGATTGAGAAAGACGATTGCCCGCAAGACTTCCCCTTTCGCCTCGTCTAAATCACCATTCGAGCCGTGGCCATCAGCGTCAGAAACACCATCTGTTTCATCCCGGAATACGGGGGCGACACATTGTCACACGCGTATGCGCGATCAATGGACACTAGCTGTTCGGGAGCGAGACGAGCCGTCAGCTCGCCGACATAGTCCCATAAGGGGCGGACCTGGGGACAATGGTAGAAGGCGTGCGCAGCCGTTTCTTCTGAGCCAAGGCCCCACTGTTCATAGTCTGGCAAATCCGCCAAGCCACATATGAAAGCCTTGTCGTTGAGAGGCAGCCGATTCCGAGCCAATCGCCAGCTAAGCGAAAACTCAGGGTTACTGAGGTAATCCGCCACTGGCGCCCAAAACCAGTAGGAGCGAAACTCCTCCTCCGACATGCCGAGCATATCTCGTAGGGGATCCTTCGCGGACCTCTCCACTAATTCACGATAGAAGAAATTCCTAGGCCGAGAAAGGTCATTGGACCGGGGAACGGCCCTCAAGGCCGACCGACACTCGCGAAGGAAAACCGATAGATCCCGGGGTTTACCGCCGCGCTCAACCCGCGAGATGGGGGGACTGATGGCAAGGCCAAGGAAAAGGGCCCTAACAATCCCCTCCAAAATCGGATCCCCTCCAGTCAATGCGCGGCGTAGGAAAGCCAAACTAGAAGCACGGATGTGAATCGGCAGGTGCGGCATTCCCAGCCCACCATGACACGGACGTTTAGTGCAGACTCGTCTGTCAACCCGATTCCCACGTCCCCTCCATAAAATGGAGAATAGCGAGCGCTCGAGCGCCTTCTTATGGGTCTTACAGAGAGGAAGTATGGACAATCGATAAAGAATCAGGGGGAAAATGTATGTAGCACACACCTCCGCACGGCCCTTCACGGACAACCTCCGTCGATTCCACGTCTGACCGGCGGAATCGACCTTTGTTCGTACTTCAGACCAATTCTTCTCCAGCTGAAGGTCAGGACCAAACCACACTCCAAGAATGCGGACAGGACCGTCTGTCCAACCGAGGCGGCCCGGAAGAGCGATCCCCTTCCAGGCACCTAACCGCAAGCCGGACGACTTGTCGCGGTTTATTTTGGCCCCTGTCACCATCTCGTAAAGATCAAGCGCCTCGTGTACCGCCTCAATGTCGTTGCGGGACGACACGAAAGCAGATACGTCATCGGCGTACGCGGAAACCCTGGCTCGAGACCCTCCAGGAACGGCAATTCCACGTAGGGCCGGACTGGCGGTCTCGTCCTTCAGCCGGCGAAGGAGAGGCTCCAACGCCAAAGCATAAAGGAGAGGCGACAGCGGACAACCCTGACGAACCGACCTAGACAGCACGAACGCGTCCAACAACCTTCCGTTCACCTGTACCACCGCACTGGGGGAGCGATACAGGAGGCTAATCCAGCGGCAGAATTTGGGTGCGAATCCAGCGGCCTGCAGGACAGCAGCAAAGTAGCGATGGTCGACCCTATCAAATGCCTTGAACTGATCCTAAATTGATCAGCACGGCTTCTTCGTCGTCTTTACACCCTCTATGATCGTGTGGATCAGATGCAGGTTGCTCTGAATTGTTCGGCCCTTTACAGAACAAGTCTGCTCAGGTCCCAACAGAGACTCGGCAACTGACTGCAAACGCTCCTGCAGGATCTTGGCCATAATCTTTAACTCTGTGTTTATCAGAGTTATAGGTCTGTAATCATCTAGCTTTCCCCAATCACCTTTGCCCTTTTTCAACAGAGTGATCACACCCCTGGTGATCCGATTGGGGATGGACCCCGACCAAAACCAGTTGTTGAACACTGCTGTCAAAATTGAAACAAAGATGTGCGACAGCCTCAAGTACAAATTCATAGGGCAAACCATCCAGACCAGGCGACTTGCCTCTACCGACCTTCTTCAATACCACGTAGACTTCGCCCTCCGTAATTTCTCCCACACAGCTAGCCGCTTCAGTCGGCGAAAGCCGAGGAAAATCAGCCAAATAGCTACGAAACTCCTCCTCACGGAGACAAACCGGTTCTCGAAATGGCGCCGAAACGCTCCGCACATGTCAGTGGCCCGAAGAGTACGCCCCTCCGGGGATTTGACTTCACGAATATAACGATCGCCACATCGACGGACCTCTTCCCTGCGCAGATCTGCGCCCAAGTTCACGGCTTCGGAAGACATCTTGCTTAACTTATGTCTAATTACCTGACCCATGTACCGCTCGCTATTTGATCGATCCAGGGCCTCCTTAGCTAAGGCTATTTCTAGGGGATCCCCCAGCCAGCGCCCGGGAATAACTAGCTTTAAGCGTCTTCACCTTTTCAGCTCTATCTAAAGCGAGCCGTTTGCTGAAATCAGTGGTGAAGGACCTAATCCTACATTTAAGACGTTCCCACCATCTATTCCCGATAACCGCCCCCACTAGCTCCCGCTGCACTAGTCTAATTATCTGCTCCTGGAAGTCCCGCCTGTCCAGTAAAGACAGATTGAACTTCCAGTACCCAACCATTCTAGGCCTATTGTCTAACGCTACCCGTGCACAAACGAGTTTGTTATCCGAATAGCCTACCAAGTGGAACGAGGGAAATCTAATAGTTCTATGTCGGCTCTTCTCACTAACATTCTGTCAAGGTAGCTAACCACCTTGTCAAAAGGCCAATTAAGAGCCCACGTCCACATTTTTTCCTTGGGATGATCGACCCGGTATCTATCGACGAGACTATAATCGTCGATCAGATCGACCAGGCTGCGATCGCCCCCTCTCCCGCTAGCACCCTGCCCCCTGTCTAACTTGGAGTCCAGGATGGCATTCCAGTCCCCCATTAAAACTAGGCGCGTTGAATCCACCAGGAACGGCCCCAACCGCCGAAAGAACGAGACCCGCTCCCCCTGGTCATTGGGCGCATAAACCGCAACGACCCGGAACGAACCACTTTTCACGGCAATATCGGCTACGATAAACCGGCCCTCTGCATCGGTATGCACAAGGTCCACTTTCGCATCGAGAGTACGTCTGACAAGCAAAGAAACACCTCTGGCAAACCGGTCCCCATATGCTAAATAAACGACAAAGTCATCCTCCAGCACACACGCATCGGAACTGTAAACAAAGTGAGTCTCTTCGATCGCGGCGACATCCACATCAAAGAACAGCAGGTCCCGGAGCAGGCGGGCAGCCTTACGCCGATCCCTCAAGCCATTCACATTCAGTGTAGCTAACTTAATTGCCATCGTCTAGGCCTGCAAAAAGAAAAACGAATAAGCGCAAAAACCTTATACACATACGGGGTGGAAATCTGCGTTGAGCAGGACCCCGACGGATTGTCCTAGACTACCAGTGCCCAATTCAGTCGTCATACGACCGCCCTAGACAATACCGCCGACGTCAATAGGGTACATTAATTTAATAGCCCTATATAAGGAGGGGTGAACTAAAACCGGGACCCTCCCAGAGCAAAAGTTGCGCAGTTTCTTCAAGTCGGGGTTGTCCAACTCACACATTCTAATGTTCGGAAAGGCCTCCTTGGCCTCGAATATGTGGCTCCACACTTTTAGGTAGCCACCATTGTCACCTGGAGCCTTTGGGAAATTACGGGGGTCCTCGACACTTTTGCCGTCCACCTCCATCGTTTTGTACAGCACCTCCAACAGGGCTTTTCTTTGTTTGGACAGGCCCCTTATGTACTCTTCTTTGTCAATTTTACTAATTGACTCGGGGCCCTCAAACAATTTCTTTTTTTCTTTTTCTCCCTAGCAGAATGGGGAGAGGAGGAGGTGGATTTGTGTGGTAGTGTGTTCAACGAACTTGGGGAAGATGTGGAGGGAGATGGGGATGTAGCACGGGAAGGAGATGAAGTGAAGCTCCTAATGCCGGGGGAGCAGGACGATTTAATTGGCGAAGCCGGGAAAGAGCACCTCCTGGTTTTGAGCAGACTGCGTTCCGCCCGGCTACGACCAGAACAACTTTCTTGTGTTTTTCTTTCTTCTTCCTCCTCCTCCTCCTCCTCTCCTCTTCTCTGCACCTCTTCAGAGACGCCACTCGAGGTGGAGGCATGTGTTCAACTTCCATCAGACTGTCTGTTTGTTCCTTTGGTAGCTGCTGCTGCTCCTATGCTGTGGTTGTTGTTGCTGCTGCTGCTGCTGCTGTTTCTGTGGGGTTTTTTGGGGCGACTGTTTTTTCGTCACATCTTTTTCCCCTTTTTTTTTCCACCTGCGGCTTTGATGGTGGTTGAGGCTTCTCCTTTGGGGGAGGGGGAGCTGGTACATTCTTCCCCTTCCTTCCATTTACAACCTCCTTCCAGGCTCCGTCAGCGTTTTTATCTGCTTCTGCCTTTTTGTCGTTCACCGCTACTGCTGCTACTGGTGGCGTGGGCTGGCTTACAGGCTGAGGCTGTTTCGTTGGGCAATCTTCCGCCATGTGTCCCAGGACACCACACACCCAACAATTCGGTCGTCTGCCTTCCACCACGACCCTCATCTTTCTTTTCCTGCAAACTAGGGTGTTGGGAATTATCCTAAATTCTTTCTGGTTTAGGGTCACCTGCAGTTCCACGTCACCCGTGGCAATGCCGGACTTGCTCACTATCGCTTTGACCTCCTCCACTTTTCCATACTGGGCGAAGAAGGCCCCCATTCTGTCCTCCGAGATGTTCACAGGCACGCCGTGGACTGTTATTTTAGTCCTACGGGTGCCCATGTATTCCGTTTGCAGCTTGAGGTTTTTTGTTGTCAACACTCTGCCTGCCAACTGCTTCGCATCCAGTTCTATTCGTAGGAGAATGTCCCACATTGCGTTTGACCTCCTAGCCAGCACCTTCGGATACATTTTCAAGGTCTTTAGGACCTCTTCCATTGTCTCCCTGCTGACTCCGGTTAATTTCCGACTTTTCACGTCGGACGTCAGCAGGGAAATGATTTTCTTTTCTACCGCTTCCAGTGCTTCAGGGATCGTAAGGAATTCATTTTCCTTAAACGACCTTTCAAAAGTCTTTCTTTGAGCTGCGTAATATTCGGCATCTTTTTTCTTTTTCGGCCTATTCTCAGATTAGGCCGAATTTTCTAAAGACACTGTCGGTGGTGTATTATTTACGTTCTCGTCCATGGTGGCCTGTGACAACCACCACGACAGAACGAATGTTTTTTAAGTGTAAAATAATAATTTTTTTTCTCTAAAAAAAAAATAAAAAACGGTGGACAAATAAAAATAAATTTCAACAAAGGAGCAAACAAAAAGGTAAACGAAGGCAAACAAACGAAGGGGCAAAAAAACAGTGTAGGGGGTAAACAAAAAATTAAAAAGGAAAAAAAAAAAAAATTATGCACAAGTACAGAAAATTCAAAAAAAACAAAAGGCTTTTAATCATAAAAAAATTAAAAAGGAAAAAAAAAGATTTATCAAAACAGGAATTTATCAGATACGTAGGTCAACACAGCTTGTCCAACCCATTCAAGAAACAAACAATACGGATGCTAAATTCTGACTGGTATCGTATAAAAAAATCCATAAAATAAATAAAATTTTGAAGAAAAGGGAAAATATTAAAGAAACCAGGTCTAGTATTCACTGTGCGTGAGATGGACATTATGCCTGCTTCATAAATCCGCCTAAGATTTTTTATTATGAAAATATTTTAAAATCTTCACGGAATCAATTAATGCTCGACAAGCGGACATATAAATTTCAAATATATGATTGTTTAAAGCTTCAGCAAGTTCTTTTGATCTTGGCATATTATTTTTTAATTCATTCTCTGACTGAACCGTTTTGCATACGCAATGTGTTATATTTTACCAAAAGATGAACACGAGTAATGTTGAATTTTACACGTCCACAAAAAATTATTTGCACTGGCAAATATGTAAAAGAAAAATATAGAATGCAAATGTAAGTATTCACTTACTTTTATATATGTTAGTTTTTAATTAATATTTTTATTCCAGTTTGATAAAACAATTTGAAAGTGGTTGTAATTAGTTTAATAAGTTTTTTTTCGTAATGAATATATAGTTAAAATAGCATTTGTTGATCATCTTGAAGTAAGAGACAATTTTTTAAAATATCATCATACCTTTGTGGAGAATTGTATATATGTATATACATGTGACGTGACATTTGATTGAAAGTAGTTTTTCCTGACTCTAATAATATATTGCCTATATATATATATATATATATATATATATATATATATATATATATTAGAAAAACAGCGAAAATAATTCTTTTGAAAATAATGCATGTTTTAAATCGTTATTTTTGTCAAAGGATGTTTAAGTTGATATATTGTCTGTATAAGGAATTCAAACCCTACTGTGAGTACAACCGCTATCTCAGAATAACCTAAGCTGTGCAGTTACATCTGAAATTAATGGGGTAAAATAAACGTTTAAGGAAAACTTTACAATAAAATAAAATTGAAAAAAAATACACAGTGACACAGAAAAAGTGAGAAAATTAATGAAACGAATAAATTGTGAGAAAAGAATTTCTGAACAAAGCCATAATAAAAAAGGTGGAACTGAAAGTGAGAAATTACAAATGATACGTTTTGTCTTGAATGAGAAAGAAAACAAACCGTCTACGAAATTGAAAAATTGGGAATTTCATATAAAACGACAACCATGTAAAAAGAAAATAAAGAATTGAATAAAATGCTAAAGAAATATGAAAACAATGGAGATGTTTAGAGATTAAGTTAAAGAAAACAAAAAAGGAAAATCCCCTTTTTTCATTGAGTTCACGACATAGTTATCGATATTGTCCGAAACTATTGAATAAAAAAAAACACAGAAATATGGAAAATATCATAAAGATACACCAAACATAAAACCATGACATAAACATGACTTGTCTTGAGAAATTGTCAAAACAAAAAAGGAAAAAGTGCAGATTTGGGAAAACAAATCTTCAGGAATACAAAATAAAATTTAGTACAACGACTTTAACAGTCCGTCTGATGTTAATATGTAAATAACATATTCATCTCTCGAATCGGCTTTAAACGATTTTTTCAAATTTTAAACGATTAATTTAGACCTCACAAGAGATCTTAAGTAGAAATTTCGCCTTATTAAATGATTTAATTCGTTCAAGATAAAGAAAAGGAAAAGAAGACAGGTAAATTGTAAATGCAAACATTTTTATATTTCAGGTATAGTTTTTTCTTTTTTTTTGAGTCTGGTTTCTTCTTAAGAAGACAGTTTTCTAAAGGCAGAGAATAGACGAAACACAGGAAGATTTTTTCATGATTACGACTGTCACATCCGGCTGTCTCTCAGCTGTGACGCACTATTCGATACGTTTATTCTTTTATTTATTCTGCGACAAAAAATGATTGCTAACATTTCACAGCAAAATGCTCAGCCCAATTTTAATGTGTGTTGCTTAAAGAGAATAAGACTTCTAATTACTTAATAACTATTTATGCATAAAAACTGAAATTTTGCGGATTAGCATTTTAATTTCTGTATGAATTTATGAGATGGGGAATTATCATTATTTACCTTATTTATATTCGTACTATTGTCCCTGTCTTTGTTGTTGTTATCACAACGTTTCGGTCGTTTTTCCGTCTGCCCTTCCTCAGGTAACCTATAGGGAATTCTGAACCAGAGCCTTTATTTAATCTACGGTGGTAGACGGTTCTTTGGGGATATCGTCTAGTTCTTATTCTTAGTTCTGCTCATTTAGTGTTCACCCCATTTTCCTTGTAGTTCGAGTACAAACTGCTCGGGCCAGGGATGGAACTCCCAATCATTATGTCAACAAATTCAATATTGAACTCAGGCTATATTGTCTCGGGCCAGAGAGAAATCGAGGTAAGATGTATGAAGTTGACATGAGTATGATTTTTTTTGCGATTCGCAAATTTTTTACTATTTTATTATTATCCAAACGAACAAAGAATAAAGAGTTATATTACATTTTAGAATTATTACCGATCTGAAACACTTCTTAGCGTCTTATTAAATGAATAGAAAGCAGAAAACTGGTTAAGAAAAAGTTTATTACAAAATTGACAAACCAACGTTTTCACTTGGTAAAGATTGGTAACAGTGGCTGTATGTTCAATCCTGAGGTCAGGCAGTGTGTACTTGAATTCAGTAGAAACGGGCGAGTAATAACTGAACAGCACTAAATAAAAATAAGAACTAGACGATATCCCTAGACATGATCAGTGGAATGAGAACATTCCATCCACATAGATTTGGTGACATAGTGAGATCAATCCCTGTCTTGGGCAGTGTGTACTTGCATTCAGTGGAAACGGGCGAGTAATAACTGAACAGCACTAAATAAAAATAAGAACTAGACGATATCTTTAGACATGATCAGTGGAATGAGAACATTCCATCCACGTAGATTTGGTGACATAGTGAGATCAATCCCTGTCTTGGACAGTGTGTACTTACACTCAATGGAAACGGTGAGCAATAACTGAACTTTATGAAATAAAATAAGACGTAGACGATATCCCTAGACATGAGCAGTGAAAGGAGAACAGGCTGGCCCCGAAGATTAAATAAAATGTTCAGTTTGAAATTTCCTTTTGGTTACCCAGATCGATAGTCCGGTGAGCACAATGGCTGAAACGTTGTGATAAAATCAACAAAGATGAGGACAATAGTCTTGAAATAAATAGTATAAATAAAAATTATTTAAGATGTTTAAAACCGTGTAATCATTATCTTTTTTCCGTGAATGTTTAGCTGCTAGGTTAATAATAATAAATATAAAATAAATTAGAAATTATTTGAATTTTATTTTAAGCTGGTGTCCATTCAGTCAGGATATAATATATTATTAATATACTCAATAAAAATATATATAATTTTTTTTTTATTTGGAACTGATTAATTTATAGGATATGTTCTAATAACCTGTCCGTTATAATTTGAATCTAATTTGTTTATTTTACAGATTTTTAAAGTTTTTCGTCACAAACGCTACAAATCGTCCAGAAAAAGGGAAAGATTTTTTTTTTAATATCTTAGGTTAACCTATAAAATATTTTTTATATGAGTTCCTGGTGAAGATGATATCAGAAAGTAATGTCTATCTCCCATGAAATATGTCAGAATAACCTGAGCTGTGACGCTATTCCTTCACTACTCTGCAAAAATAGAAATCCATGGATAAATATGTTTTTTTCTCTCAGCCATTATCTGTTTTCTCTCTATTGCCATCTTTTTTCTGAGATAATCACTTCACAATGCGCTCATGACCCACTCTGCAAACGATGTCAAATATAAACTAGTGCAAAAATAAGAAAGCAGTAATTAGTTTAACAATATTACAAATAAGGAAGCATGCAATTATACCATTTGTTATAAAAGCAGTAAGCGGAATCAAACAGCATACAAATGTCTGAAAATAAAACAAAGATAATAAAATATTTAGGAAAATCAATATTATCCAGCGAATTCATATGAATGAAAAAAAAATTCCCAAATGAAAACTTTAACGTAACCGTGAGTAGTTATGATGGAGATTAAACACGAATTAGTTAGATTTTACATTACAGAAATAGCTGCAATAATCGATAAATAACATAGGATTACGTAGGGATTATGGACAAATAATACTAGAAAATCCTACAAGCAGACGAATCGACAAAACCACAGAAAAAAAAATAAACATTTAAAATAACTTACGATTCGCAGTTGACAAACATTTTCCTAAAAATAGTGAGCTATTGAACAAAAACATGCACACACACACACACATACACATATATATATATATATGTGTGTGTGTGTGTGTGTGTGTGTATTTAAGTAACGGAAAACTTGGTAATCCATATGGATAATCCCAAGCAGGATGAAATCAGGAGAGCTCATTGTTATGTCAGAGCGAATATTTTTATTTAAATTTATGTATATATATATATATATATATATACTAATATATATATATATATATATATATATATATATATATATATATATATATATGATATATTCTAGTATGTAGGATGGCGTAATTGCAGAGTAATAGTGGCAAATGTGACGAAAAATCAACGGTGTTAATTGTGCTTTCTCTATTGTAGTGTAGGTTCATGAAATATATAGAAATCATTACATTCAGACCGACAATATATATATATATATATATATATATATATATATATATATATATATATATATATATATATACAGGATGTCCCTAAAATGTATACACACTTTAACAGCTGATAGCTTAAATTTTTTTTTTTCTTTACGGGTTAAACCCATTACAATTAATGATGGCGATCAAACTAAGCTCAGGCCAAAGGAAATGCATTCTAAAATTCTACTGGAAGTTGGAAAATATATTTGAATTGCAAAGACTGTTTAGAGAGAGAGTGGAATCACAAATGTCCGAGAAAATATCTGTGACAAGCGAGTCGTGAGTTAGGCATTTCAAAATCGTCTCTCCAATTGAGTTTTATGTGCTGTCAATAGAAAAGTTAAATTCTAACATTATTCCATGCTATTAATGACGATGACCTAGACTGAAGAGTTGTGTATTGCGAGTTGTCTTTGGAACGATGGGTAGAAGATGCACAGTTTCCAACAAAGATTTTGTGGAGTGATGAGGCCCCATTCAAATGAAATTTTTCAATTAACCGCCACAATTTGACTTACTGAGGACTTGAGAATCCGCATGTTATGGTGGAACATCATGTTAATTTACCAGGAATTAGTGTCAAGCGGTTTATCACCAAGAATATTAATTTGACCATTCTTTTTTTGGCGATGGTTTCGTTTAATTGCTGCAACAGTTTGTCATGCCAAGCGTTAGGGAAAGATGAGGAATTTTATTTCCAGCAAGATGAGGCACAGCACGATGTTACATCCTACCTTGAGATCTTTCCAAACAGGTGGTTTGGATGAAAGGGTTTCGTAGAATACACTCCGTATTCAGCAGACCTCACACTACTAGAGTTTTTTTTTTTTAATGGGGGATACTTAAAAGTCTACGCTATGAAATCTGCAGCATTCGCTGAAGTGAGAGCAATATTGAACGAAAATGCACAAACAAAATATTTGGTGATGTTTGCAATTCCATTGCTTCCCGTTTTTGTGGACAACAACGGACATCAGTTTAAAAACAGCCTTTGACAAAATAAAAAAAATCATGTGTGTAGACTCAATTAAATTTTGAAAATGAAATGTATCTTAATAACGATTGACTTTATAATTTTTTAAAATATGTATACATTATTTGGTGAAAGCTTGTATATATGAGAAAGAAAAATGGGAAGAGAGAGAGTATATTAAGATTTTACAACTCCGCGACTGTCAGTTTTATGCGTCAGGCAGTAAAAAGAGGAAGCATTCCTTCTTTGACTGGTTTGCCATTTCCCCTGACATTCGTGCTGATATAACTGATCAGAAATAGGTCATACGTATATTTAAATTCATGTATTTTACATCAAATAATAATCTTCTACTGGGGCTTCTTTGAGCATTTGTTGAGAGGGAAAGTGGTTAGACGGAACAGTTTTGTGGTTGGTTGTGGGGGTACGAAATCACAGGTCATTGTGACCAAGGATTTGAGTGAACTCATCTTGTCGAGATTTTCTCACGCAGCCTATGATTACTATTATTCCTACTCAATACGCCTTAGCACACAAATATTTAAAGCATAAAAACAACTGGCTAAGGAATTGTCGAAGGAAATTATTGAAAGGAATTCGAAAGAAATTATTGTGAAAATAATCATTACGAACATTTTATGCAATCTGTTAGCCTCCCCCAAAAAGAGAAACGGAAAAACATTAGAAAAAATGAATCCTTTGTCACAATCAATACCGAAATATATCATATTGAAATATATATATATATATATATATATATATATATATATATATATATATATATATATATATATATATATATATAAATAAAAAAGAAAGAACAGTAAGATATATAATCCGGTGTTCTTAGAGATATTTTATTTTACAAAATAGTGCTCAATGTAAATTTACAGAGCATTAATATTATAAATTAATTGATTTAAAATATGGTTTTTCCGCTACACAGTTCTAACCATGTTTCAAAAATGAAAGGTCCAAATTTAATTTTGTAATTAAATTAAAGACATTAGGTCCATTTCATCCTCAAGCGAATTTTGGAGTAACTTATAAAATTACTGGGTTTTAAAGTCAGCAAAAATCATAATTTACGTTTCCAAGGAAACAGAGAAATCCATTTCAAGCAGACGAGGGGTGTTTGCGTGTTCATTTAAAAGATGTTTAGGTTAGAATTCGTTTTACTTCTTTTAAAAAAGGAATATATTCTATTAAAACTAACAGTGAAAGTATTTTAAAGTTGTATTTAAAATTTTAGTTAAAACGAATTCTAACGTAAACATCTTTTAAAATTGTAGTTAAATAAAACGTATTCTAACCAAAACACCTCTCTCAAAGTACTACCAGCACTTAAAGAAATCCAATAAAACACCTACTCCAAAATTCGCTTGAGGATGAAATGGAACTAATGTCTTTAATTTATTTACAAAATTAAATTTGGACCTTCCATTTTTGAAACATGGTTAGAACTGTGTAGCGGAAAAACCATATTTTAAATCAATTAATTTATATATATATATATATATATATATATATATATATATATATATATATTTTATTTCGAACACGCTTCCAGATATTCCCCTGCTAATACGAAGATTCTTGTTGTTCATACATGATGGAGCTCCCGCACATTTTAGTCACATTGGCCGCGATACACTGGCTGACATTTAGCATGAAATATGTAAAGGTTGAGGAGGAGCGGTTCTATGGCTTGTACTTTCCCCTGACTTCAAACCTCTGGATTTGTATCTGTGGGGCCAAATAAGACAATTGGCTTAGGAAGCAAACATTAATAATGCACATACACTTCATCAACGCCACCGGAGTTTGTAAAAGAAAAGCCTTGTTTACGGATGTGGTAACATTTGGGAGAGATGGAATAATAAATTAGCACAACAAACATTTGTGGGCAGGTCGGATTTTCTATGGTACACAAGCATCTGTTTACGATTAATGTGTGGGCTGAGATTGTAGGTGTATCTAGTAGGTCTATATGTTCTCCCAGCAAGTCTTACAGGAGCTGTCTACAAGGACTTTTTTTTTTTAACAAACCTCCAGACCTGTTAGAGGATGTATCCCTGCTAATACGAAGACGTGTATGCTTCATGCATGATCGATCACCTGCCCATTTAGTCACATTATCCGTGATGCACTAGCTGGCATCTAACATGAAAGATTGATGTTTAGACGAGGACTGATTCCATGAACTGTACGTTTCCCTGACCTCAATTATTTTCATTTTTTTCTCTGTGGGGCCAACTAAAACAATTGGTTTATGCAGCAGACACTAATAATGCATAGACGCTTTATCAGCGCGTTGGGGAGGGAACCATTCGACACCGTGTGGAAGTATTTGGAAAGGTCTGCCAGTCAATGATCCAAGCCCAGGTGATTTTG
>CAHIKZ030003194.1:632500-637500 GCA_903632075.3 Acanthosepion pharaonis
CACTTGATAAGACACCGGAAGTGTTGAAACAAAATGTCTATTTTTGTAGTGATTTTATAACATATTTATGCTATAATTTTTAAATAAATAATCATATATAATATAAATATATATATATATATATATATATATATATATATATATATATATTGATGTATGTTTCATTAAATAATATAGAAAAGTGTTTTCTATTTTATCTATATTCATTTCATATCGTCTGATAAGTTTAATAACATTATCATTAAAAGAAGAAAGAATATCAAAATATTGATACATATTTTATAATCCTATCTAAGCTTTCGGCTTACATAAGCCATTATCAATGACAATTAAAGTACAATATATTAAGGAATAGACAGACAAAACAGTGATGACAGTCTGTTTCTGTTTACATGGAAGATTTCCAAGCAACGACAAACTCGTGCATATAAGATGCTGGAAGCGAAAATCACACCGGAGCTCATGACGTCACACATGGCCACGCGAGAGTGAAAACGAAAAGTATTAAGTATGGGAAGCCGTTGGTATAAACCAATTGCTTCTGTTACCAATTATAGGCATTTAAGAATATTTGTGGAGATTTCATAGTTTATTTAGATCAGGTTAGTTTTTAACTGTTTTATGTATAAGAATTTTTAGTTTTTGTTTATTGCTTTCCTGTTTAAGTATAGTTGTGTTTTCAACAAGGATTTTTCCGGAATTGTTTACGCGGCCAGGCATGTTGTTTTAAATGCCTAAAAATGTTAGAGTTATCATTCAAATCTAGTGTCAAGCGTTGTGAAAGCGAGTTTTTGGTGTGACCAACATAAATATTATTTAATTCTTTGGAGATACAATCTCCCAAAGGACATTTGAATTTGTAAACTATGTTGCCTTTTTGCAAATCGCTTGCGGGGGAGAAGAATCATTGCGAAGAATTGAGTTGGATATACTAGATTTACTGTATTATATGAAAACCTAACCTGAACAAAATTCCCTCTGATCTCTCTATCGGCCTATTCGCCTTCTACCTTTGCTGGTAAAGTTCTGGGGGCTCCAATCAACTTGAAGTTGGTTAAGCTTCTCTTGCAGTGTCTTTTTTTCAGACAAACTACATTATTTTCGCTTCTATAGATCAAGTGCTAATGCGCTAACGGTTATAGTTGAATGAGTCGGTAAAACTTGTGATAAGAGTGGTGACACTCGAGATGTTTCTTTGGATATCTCGAAGGCAGTTGACAGCGTTTGGCATGCTGATCTTTTGCTGAAAGGCAATAGTTTTCTCAGGCTAATCTTTTAACATGATCCAATATTCCAAACTTCAAATCGCGAAATGAAAGTTGTCTTAAACGGCCACTCTTCTAGATCATTTTGCATTGGTGCGAGTGTCTCCCCCCACTGGACCTACTTTGTTTCTAACTTTCATCAACGACCTTCCTTCACTCATTAGTTGTAAACTCTTTATCTGTACTGATGACACAACTGTTTATCCTGTCCTAATTATGTCTGTTCATTTCGTTAAAGTCAAATTGACAGCTGATTTAAGAAATGACTTACATGTGTTGTTAACCTGGGCAAGGAATTACTTGTTTATTTTAACGCTTCCTCGACGAAATTCAGTTATGTACAATGCGTGATACACGCTGAGGCGATCCTGTATCTTTCGAAACGTGACAGAGGTGGCAGATATTTTTCACGCATTTGGTTGCCATTCCTTTCTGCGGTAGACCAGTTGCCATCAAAGGCTATAGAACACGGTCTGTCCTGCTATTTACCCATAGCTGGGGGGAGAAGAAGAGGATTCATACCTTTTCAAAGGGTATTAGCACTTAAGTGAATGTAATGGATTCGACTGGAACTTGAACTCGGCTCTCCGATTCTTCAATCCCAGCCGCTAGCCATTACTCGGACGTAACTACTCTCTTTTCAGCTTATCAGAAAACCTATTTCAGCATCACTGATATTAACCTCCAGGAAAATGACTCATTGCCACTTCTAGGCCTAGCATTTTCCATTGACATGAAATATCGAACAAACAGCTAGCTCTGGTGCTAGGAAAATGTCTTCACTGTATCGTGCTAGACAATTTCTTTCGTCAATATCTATCTTACATTTTTATTAATCTACTCTTCAGCCATTGTTAAAATACCTCTTTCACATCTGGTCTGATAATTCTGATATAGATTTCAAGATTCTTAATAAAATACAAAGAAGTATCTGCAATGTTATATGTTATGTCCATGCATCTCAGTTTCAGTCACTTTCTAACTTCCATAGCCTAGTTTCCCTGTGCTTTTTCTATAAATATTGATCTTCAAAATTTTAAATACAATATCAATTATCTTTCGTTTCCTTAATTCCTGTTATTTTATTGTTTTCACCCCTGAATATATATTTTTTTTTCTTTTTATCGTATTCTTTC
The DNA here is from genome assembly GCA_903632075.3 of Acanthosepion pharaonis. Taxonomy (NCBI): domain Eukaryota; kingdom Metazoa; phylum Mollusca; class Cephalopoda; order Sepiida; family Sepiidae; genus Acanthosepion; species Acanthosepion pharaonis. The sequence goes on from CAHIKZ030003194.1 coordinate 634,902, forward strand.
ACTCTATTACTGAATTTAATTGTGGTGAAATGATATTTAAAAATGTATAATCATATACTTTCTTATATTGATCGAAGGTGGCATGTCTTCTCTGTAAATTAAAATAACAGTATAAAAAGCAAATTTATCACAAAAAAAAGAAAAGAAAAGAAAGAATTGCTAATGAAAGGTCAATCGATGCTTCTGTAAAAGTCATGTGACATTAGATCCAAATTCAAAGATCTATTCTCTTTTTATTTCTACGGTGATGCCATGATACTTTGACGTATTTTTTCTCCATAAGCTAAGGGAATCAGGCGCATATTTCGTTTTCCATTATTTTTCTTTCTAGTTACATATTTAATATATTGAAATAGTATAGGTTATTGTGGGGTTTTTCCCCTTAAAAAAAAAACTGTCACCCAGCTTAGTATTAACCCTCCACCAACTTAAATTTTATCCTGGCGTATTATCGTGGATACAAGCACCATATTCCGATCAAGAATTCCGTAGTTCCTTGGCATTGCGTTTCATGGGCAAGATAGCTTGACGGAGTCCAAACCCTTCCGTGCTGGTGTGAATTCAAAATTTTCTTTCTCTTAGTTCGGTTCCCAACCAATATCCATCTCCAACCGGACTGTGGTCAAAATGAATATGAAACAACGGGAAAATATGAAGAAAATAATTAGAAATGTACTAACATGTTTTCCCAATGCCGTTCAAATACATTTCCATAAATCAGGACGTAGGAAAAACAAATTATATCCGGTAACAATCAGTCAAAGAGATTGTCATTAGGTGTTCCGAGACAAATTAAAATTACCAGAGAAATGTAGACTGAAAATATGTCTTCAGCGAAATTAAATTCATATACAAATCACAAAAAAAAATAAAATTGAAGTGTTTTTCTAATATTCGCACTCTTGTATTGTGGAACATTTGGTCAACAAGAATAAAGATTTATCTCCGACTTTCGTACATGTTTTCTGCACAGAAAAAAAAACATGATAATATGTTCATCAATGAGTATTATTGGATACAACTTATAATTACATACACACACACATATATATATATATATATATATATATATATATATATATATATATATATATATATATGTATGAAGTTTGAAGTTTGCTTTTTCTTTGCCTTTTTGTTTAGCCCTACTTCCACAGGAGACTTACCCCAAATACAGAAATTGGGGCTTCATGACCACCAATTTATGTTTACCATCTCAATCCTTTTCATGTACCACTTCTTAATACTGCTATTCTCCTAGCATTAGATGTTACAGTTACATGGGCACACCACTCTTTATTGGTTGGTAACCATAACGAATCAATTCATTATATAGTATTAACTATATATATATATATATATATATATATATATATATATATATATATATATACGTGTGTGTGAGTGTATGTGTGTGTGACAATAATATAGTTTTATGTATCAAGAAAGAAATATAGAGGAAAATGAATGAAAAAGTGGAAAAGATTGTAACGTTCCGCTCTGAGGTTTTTCCACTTTTTTTTGTCACTCTATATATATATATATATATATATATATATATATATATATATATATATATATATATATATATATATATATATATATATATGTGTGTGTGTGTGTGTGTCTGTGTGTGTGTGTGTGTGTAAATAGAAAGCATACAGATGTAAGAGGAAGAGACATCATTAAAGCATTTTGGCCATCATTTGAATTATATACATACATATATATATATATATATATATATATATATATATATATACAAGTTAACATTGAAGTCAACACTCAGCCGCAACAGGCTGTTTTCACGCTGGACGCAATAACGATTGGGCCAGCATAAAAACAGCCTGTCGCCTCTGGAGTGTTGACTTCAATGTTCACTTTTATATAATTTTTTCACATACGCTCTATCTCTGATATTGAGCACTTTATCCCATAATTATAGCACTTAAAACTTAAATATATATATATATATATATATATATATATATATATATATATATATATATATATATTATAAGCATCTTCCATTTCTTTTGTTGCTCAAATAAATAAATCTAATTCTACTTAGTCCGAAAGACAGGGGAATATCAACAGATTTTTAATATTACTTTCATTATTCTTCACACGAAACAAGGTCCACGCGCAACTTAAGGTAATGTGATTTAATTTGTTATTGTTGTAAGTAAACGTACCACTAGATTGGCAGTTATGTCTCAGCGGTTATGTAGGACTCAGATATGATTGTCTCTATTTAGGCCTGAACGATTTTTACAGCTTTCCAAAAAGCAACCGTTTCTCGGGTTTCAGTTATTAATATAAGCCCAGTTATAGAGGTCAGTTCTTCCAAAGAATACTTCTCTTAATTTTCGCCTGAAGCCTCGCCTGAATCTGACAAAAAATGCCGAGAGGGATTGCGCAGTTTTTCTTCTTATAACCGAAGTCCGAATGCGTATAAGATTAGCGAAATATGCGGTAGTCACGGCTGGACCATCTTCTCACAGATGAAGTGAAACTGGAGGTAGCATAAATGCGATTCTACAGAAGGATACTGAGAATTCCATGGACGGAGCGAGCAAACAAAGAGGAAGATTTAAAA
>CAHIKZ030003194.1:642500-655000 GCA_903632075.3 Acanthosepion pharaonis
TCTCCGTGTCACATTATTGAACAGGATGATTAAAATATTATTCCAGTGGACATAGCGAAGGAAGTAACGAAACGAGTTCCAATCAGTGCGTTGATAACAGAAAGAATTCTTTTAATTGGAAGTTCATGACTGGTGGGAAAGCGGAAAGAGATATCTATAGACACCACTGCATGATCTGTGTTACGAAGAGGACAAATCTACAGGGTGGGAAAATATCATTTCGGCTTGCAGTGCGTATTATAGACCTTCACCACATTTTCTATACTAGAGGAAGTTAGTCGGTGATCTTGCAGTATAAAAATAATTGTCCTCAATCTTCAAATACGATGCAGTGACTGATTAGCCAGCTGCTCTAAGAGATTCTTATACGATTCATTCTCGATATATGTCATCTTCAGATTGACTTGATTTGCCCCATTCCGGATACACAGTTAATTGCCTGTAGTTTTCTAAATATCGAACATTTCCCAATAACTTCATTGAATAATAATGAAAATGAAATCTTTCTTTCATGACGAAGTTTATTTGTGTTAAGGTTAGCGTCAGGACAAAGACAGATTACGAAAAGAATTTGATGACTGAATAATTATTTGATGGAATATGAATAAAACAATTTATCTTGAAATATTTTACATCAGGTGTCCTCATCTTTATTGCCATACTCACGACATTTCGGCCGTTTTACGCCCCTGCCTTCTTCAATATATGTCTATATTTCTGAGATGAGGTATAAATATTTACATCGTTCGGAGAGTTGTACTCATTTTTATTAACATATTCACCACATTTTGGCATTGGATAAAAGCATTAGTATAAGTTTTGTTTTGTTTATTTTTTATTTTAATTGGTATCACCTCATGCAATACAGTAAAGCCACAAAGGCACAAGTGGTTGCAGGGCGTGAAAGAAATAGGAACAGAAACATTACTTATGAGCAGGAAGAGAAAAGAGTAATCAGGAGAACAGTAGATAATTATTGACATTACATTTAAATTTTTACAGATTAATTTTAGTTGGAAAGCACGGAGCTGGAAGGAAGCTCCACAAGCAAAAACTGCGAGAAAAAACTGTTAACATAGAACTTAGAAATATATCTAATCAGCTTTACTGTAAATGGATGTAATCTCAACGTCAGTCTAGTATATTGCTTAAATTGAAAAAAGTCAAGGTACCATAGCGAAGTGCTCAACCAAACAATTACCATGAAAGTATTTAATGAAAAACACATACAGGGAATTTTACAGCGATAGGCAAGTGAATAAAGCAGAGCTGCCAGATCCAGACCAATAATATTGCTGATTCTTCTTTGTATTTTATCAAGTAGCTCAAGTAAAATAGCAAGGGCACCGGACCATATGTGGCAGCAATATTCTAAACATGGACGAATGGTAGACATATATATATATATATATATATATATATATATATATATATATATATATATATATATAGTATTAAGGTGTGCTATGTTTATGGGATAAAGTGCTCAATATCAGAGATAGAGCGTATGTAAATATAATTATGAAGTAAACATTGAAGTTAACATTCAGAGGCGACAGGCTGTTTCATGCTAGACACAATCGTCGTCCTGAAACAGCTTATCGCCTCTGAGTGTTGACTTCAATGTTCACTTTTATATATATATATATATATATATATATATATATATATATATATATATATATATATGTCAGATTCTGGAGAGAAACGGAGGAACTGATTTTCTTAGCAGCTGATGGCGGGAAGCGCGGAGTCTCTCAGATGATTAATGAAGAGAAGTTTAGTTATGGAGGCGTTAAAATAATCAAGCTACGTTTTGTCCCAGTTAACGACACACTTGAGACAGTTTTGGACATCGGCTGCCATTTTGACCTCGTCGGATTGATCAGCCTTACTACTGAGGCAGGATTAAATGGTTGTATCATCAGCGTCGATACCGAGTTGAGAGTTGAAGTCATTTGGAAGATCATTAAGGAAAATCAAAAGCAGGGTAAAAGACAATAAGAAAACTGTAATAGTTGCCGAAGCGTTTCGTCCGATGTAGATTTTTTCAAGACAAAATGAATTTATTAAACAAAGTAACTAATAATAACAAAAACAAAATGTCCTTAGCAACTGGAAGAATTTAGAGAACGCTATTTTCATACTGTTAACTGAAAATTACGTCAGTTATTATCACGCGTGGAGATATTGTAATTATTGCTGTGTTGACGGATTCAACATATATTCTTTTGATTTCTTGATACTGCTCTGTACGTTTGATTGAGAGATAAGTAATTTTGTTAATTCTTTTTCTACAGGCTAAATCTAAGAAATGTTTCACACACACACACACACACACACACACACACACACATATATATATATATATATATATATATATATATATATATATATATATATATATATGCATGATCTGGAGGGTGTAAATATTATTGGTTTCAAATAAAAAAATTTTAAAAAATCTCATTATTTGTTGTCATAGTGGTTTTTGCACAACGCCATCAAGCAGGAAAAGTAAAGAAACTAAAGAAAGAAAAGAAAAAAATCGGAAATCTTTAGACATTATAAGAAAAAAAGAGGAAAACTGTCCTTCCTTCATTGATTTCTTTACACAATAACGGAAGTAATCCGAATCCTTTGAGTAAAACTCTGATAAATATGAACAATATGATAACGATAAACCAAACATAAATTCTTGACACGAATATATAAAAAAAAAACATTGGATGTACCTCGAAACAAAACAAGAAATCCTTGAGAGAATTGCAAATCGTGGTAGATAAAAAAAATAAATGTTTAGTAAAAAGATTCCTTTAGAATAATGAAAAGCATTTTCTTTAAATATGTTAAGTAATAAATAAAATCTTTGTGAGACATTTGGTGACACGATATGACCAATGTGTTTGCCCTTTCTCTCTGTCAATGTCAGTTTGCTTTGTTTTAAGTTTTAGCAGGCGAAAACTATCAAGAGACTAGCTGACTTGTCTAGTGTCTGAAAATACGTGTGACTTTGTGTTTGACAATATCCGAACAGTTATTTATATATATATATATATATATATATATATATATATATATATATATATATATATATATATATATATATATATCGTTAAGAAAACTAACATGTTACTTTTGTTTAGTTTTTTATGTGTTATTGTGTACATAACAAGTATCGTCTGGAATTAAAGAAAGTAAAAATTGTACAAAATGTTGCTGGTTCTAAGTGCCTTCCACTATACTGTTAGCCATTTTTAATGGCTATTTTTCTTATGCTGCTATAATAACTTGTACGTAAGTTCTATTAAGCGGATACATTTTAACAAGCATGAAATCGGAACAAACTCCAGACACAACATACTCATCGAGAACAGTAACAGGATAAGTAGTTTCAATTGCAAAAAAAGCGTTTAAATGTAATAGAAAACCTTATTTAAAAAACAAAATATAGGAAACCTTCACTAAATAATAATATTTAATACAAAAATAAAATAAAAACGCCACTACTCTCTCCAAATATTTCTCGCGACTAAAATTTTACATTATTCGGATTATTGTCCTCATCTTTTTCACCATATTTATTACAACGTTTCGGTCGTTGTACGCTCCGGCCTTCTTCAGGTGGTTGGAATGTCGAACTGAACCCTTTATTTCGCTCACTGAGGTAGACTGTTCTAGTTCCACGTGCTATGTTTAATGAATGTCAGTTATCAGTTATCTCCTGTTAATTCCCCTCCTTTATTGCGCTCACTCTCTTAACCGGGGATTGAACTCACACTTTTTGGGTCCTGTCACTGGATCTGACCAACGCCTTTATCCACTGTGCCATGTCCTCAACCATGAATGAAACGTTATCAATCGTATATTGTCCGTTCGTTTTTACAGAAATTTATGTTATTTTTATTAGAAACATTTTTTGTTTAATATAATGTTGTTATGTTGGAAAATGGATTTGTCTGTTATTAACGCACCTATAGCTCTTCTTAACACTATTTTTGTTAAAAAATCCTTGTTGTTGGTGGTGAATGGTTAAATTGTTTATGGATTAAATTTAGAAAAATTCTTCAGATATTAGTTCATCCTGGGTCTGACGATAAACTACATCCGCGTCCTGGGTAAGTCGATAAACTACGTCCAACAGTAAGGCCTCTGATCAAGAGATTTTGAGAAGCGTGGAATCACCTCTTAATTGCTGGCGTTCCCAGGTCCACTGTAACCCGGGGTAGTAGCAACTGTTAGGGTCCCAGCTATGGGCAAATAGTTAACACCCAAACCTGTGTAAAAATAGGTCTTGATACCAGAAATGCTTTGTAAAAAATTTATTACCAACAATATTTTTTGAAGGAAAAATTGTTATCAGCAATACTTTTAAAAAAATATCAGCTATACAAACAGTTGAAAAAAATATGACCAGCTCTAGATTTCTTCAAGGAAAAATATTCCGAGAAATAGATTTTTGAAGAAAAACATATTACCAGCAATAAAAATTTTGTTGGCATTAAATAACCCATTGAGTTTGATATGCCATAAAACAAAATAAACTAAATCAGATATTTATTTGAACATTACTATTAAAAGATGGATTAGACCATATGACGTTACGCTTACTGTGTTCCTGTTTTTGTTTTTTTGGTTATTTTTTTTTTTGTTTTTTTTACATTCTTTGTTTGTTTCTAAATGATCTAAATTTACTTTATGATTGCTTACTTCTAAAGCCTTTATATATTTATTTTTATCAAATATTTCTTTTTCTTCCAGTTGATAGATAATGTTACTTGGACTGATTTTTGTAAATTATCTAGAATTTTTCCAGTGGTGATTTGATTTTTTACTGAATATCTATGGTTATATAAATCTTTAAAAATTTGAAGTCACATCAAGAAAGTTGATCACTTAAGCATTGATGGTAATGATAATATTTAGCTCGTGATCATTATAAAACTTTATTAGTTTCTTTTTCAATCGGTCTGCATTTCAGGGGCTTGGTTTACGGGGAAAAATTACACCGTCATCTCTATAGAATCCAGTGTCCTTAATGTCGAAAATATATCTAAGTTTCCATAATAATAAGATTTCAAATAATTCACATGCCAATGTCAGTCAAATGCTTTCATAGCAATATTAAATTCTGTGTTGCTTTTTTTGGTTCACAGATAATCATTGTGGAATAGTATAAGTTTTTGCACTTGCTTTATTATATTTATTTCGCGATTGCTAATAAGACAGAAATTTTTGCCAGATTTTCAACAGACATTAGTAGATTTTCGAGTAAAAAGTCACAAATATCAAATTGGATGAACGTACATTCTTTCTTCCTTTGTATATTTGTAAATTATTCGATAGCTTCCGCTGACTTATGCCAGTGGTTAATTCTTAGAGGATATTTAAGAGCAATAGTTTTGTATATGGACTGAAAAATATACGCCACTGATTAAAATAATTTTATTTAAATTTCTATGAAACAAACTTTATTTTGTATCATATAAGCGATATGTTTATTTCTTCTTCATCATCATCAGCAGCAGCGCATTTTGGTTCGTGGTGACATTCAAGGTTTGAAGTTTCTATTTGGACTGAGGTTACCCCATCCATCAACTTATAAGTTAAAGAGGCAAAATGAGTCGGTGGTTTGAATTATTCTATTTCCCAAGCTGGTTGCCAGCCACGGATATGGGACTAAATCTGTTTCGCTATTTATAGGTGAGGGAAGAGAGGTTTTCATACTTTTCTCACAAGTTTTAGCGCGTTAATAATGAACTAGAACGGGAATTCGAACTCGGCACTCCGATTACTCGATCCGAGCCGCTATCCATTACTCCACCGTGCCCGCACTGCTAATTGGTAGGAAGAAAAATATAGGTGAATATCCCATAATACGGTGTTTCCAATATATTGCCTAAGAGCAGTGACTATATAACTCAACGAAACAGAAAAATATGAATGTTAGTTTATTCAGGATTTTGAACTGGATGTACAGTAACTTATATGAAAATTAAAAGAATACATTAAAAATATGTACCGGTCATTCTGTGTAGCATAGGTTGATTAGATAGATAGATAGATAGATAGATAGATAGATAGATAGATAGATAGATAGATAGATATGAAAGTTGTTTAGAATGACCAATCTTCTAGATCTTTTTGAAGGTGTCCCCATGTCTCTATCCTTTGGCCTAAGTTGTTCCTAATTTTCATCATCGACCTTCCTGATGTCATCAGTTCTCAAATCCATGTCCCTACTGAATACATAACTTTTTACTGTCTTAATGGTAAGTCCGATCGTTTCGCTCGGGTCAAATTGGCAGCTAATCTAAGAATTTACCTTAAATTTGCCGTTAACTGAGGCAAGGAATGACTTGCTAATTTTAACGTCTCCAAAAATAACCACTCATTTTAATCCTCTGAGAGAAGCTGTTTTGCCTTCCATCTGGCACGGATGAGGATAACCTTCAGAAGAGTGACTCATTGCACCATTTTGGGCTAACATTTTCGTGCTGATATAAAATGGAAAGAGCATACTGAATCAAATATTAGGTCTACTGCTAAGAAATGTGGTTCACACTGTCGTGCGAGACAATTTTTCTCGTGAGAATCCATCTTGCACATTTATAAATCTACCATTCGGTCGAGCATTGAATAATGCTGCCATATCTGATCTGTTGGTCCTATTTTATAGGTCTAGTTTCATGGCAAAATTCAAAGATCTTGCCCTTCCGAAATGAAGCCATATCTCGACACAATCGACCATCCCGACTTCAGTCACATCCCCATTGACTTAATGTATTTTCCTTCTAAGTCTTTTCGATAAATATTTTCATGGTAGTAGATCCGATGAGTTGTTCTCTTTAGGGCCTCGTCTGCACGAATGTAAGAATGCTACAAGATTGGCAACTGGCATACATATCAAAATAGTGTGTCAGCCCAAAATGCAGGTTCTGTGATAATTATCCAGAAACAATCGATCATCTTGTATCAGGTTGCACGATATTGGCATCCACTGAATAAAAAAACCCGGCATGACAGAGTTGGCCAATATCTGCACTAGAAAATATGCAACTTTTACAGGGATTGTAAAGAAGAAAATGTAAGAAATAAAAGATAAGACGTTGTGGAGAGTCATGACCGACTTTGTTCTGAAATTACACGGACCCTGGATGATACAAATACTATTTACTTATTTTAAAGTTCAGAACAAGGCCAAAAAAGTGTTGTAATGTACTGGTAATGGTCTGCAAGCTTATTTGATTAACAAATGCTTCGTAGTATTTGGTCCTATCTTTTAAGATTGGATTGAGGATTTAACTCACTATATTAGCATATTTGTCCGTGAAATAAGTTTGCTAAATATTTCACTCTAAAAGTGAAGATATTAGAGTCTTTCTTAGACATGCGCCTGTCCACGTGACTGGAGTATCTTATTAGAATTGATCTAAATAACAATTATCATCGGCATTAGCCTTTTAATTCGCGTGTTAAATTTTACCTTAATTTGACCACCGTAATTAACTTAGAGTCGAACTGATAACCAATGCCCTAAAGGGACAAACTGAATACTACTATTCGACAGAAGCCTAGAAAGCTGCCATTTATGAAATAAATCTGTTCTGTATAAAATTTAAACAATTCTGAAACAAAGCGAAACTTTTCAAGATTTCGATTTTTCTATGAAACTAGTTTACTAACCGACGTTCTAAAAACGTAAGTGAAATAGACGAATTACTTTAGTAAAAATTTGTAATTCCGTGTCGTTAGGAATGTTCCAAACTTACTAATACTGGCCAGCACCAGACATCGCGCCTCGACCGGCGACCAAATTGAGATATATATTTAGGTATTAAATATGTTGGAAAAATTATGTAGGTATTAAACATTTATATAAGAATTAATAATCTACGTTTGTCACAGAACCACAATTCTGAGTCACCCAATTTTGTTAGGTCAGTATTCTAAAAGTCGTACTAGTCCCATCTAACCCACTACAATCTCCCGTATGGTCGTATCGTCGGCGATTCAACTGGTTCCTCTTAATTTTCTTTTAAGAGAGGTGGTGAGCCATCCAGCAGGATTAAGAATAAGCCATGTCAAAGGGCGGATGAACTTTTCTGTTGGGTCGATTGCCATGTAGTACGACGTTGTAAACTGGAGTATATAGATGTGTGTGCAACTAGTGTGATGATATGGTATTTCTTATGGGAGGGCCTCCTGGACTAAAGTCAACGATCAAAGCGGGAATAGAACAAGTTGGAGGACATCAGCTGTCGTTTGACATGGAGAGGGATGAGCTCCCCCTGGTGTTGTTGCCCAGGACACGTTACACATGAATGAATAAATCTCCGGGTTCAAATCAGATATGTAGAGGGAACTTATGGGAAGCGCAGCCTCCCTATGAGCACATCCGGTTATGGGACGAATGAAGATAGTGACAATTAGGATCGAACTCAGAATAACATTCAGTTACATATATAGATGAATAAAATCTGATTGAAAAAAATGTGATGTTATTCAGATTTAAATATATAATCACGTGAGAATACAGTCGTGACGAGAATTAAAAAAAAACTCTCAGTAAGTTATTTAATATGATTTGATCTGGGCTCCAAGCCATACCCCTGTTTCGGATGAGGGCTAGGTCACTATCTGCTGCCTCAATAAGAGTAAGTCACGAAGAGTCTTTAGCAGTTTTTGTCCCTCTAGTACATGTACACATGTATCCCTTTCCACTTAAAACTTAACTTGTTTCGTATTCCGCTTAATTGGGCGTGCGGATAAATTTCATAACGGGGTATATGATTTAACTACAATTAATGTAACAACCAATTTCGACGATTTGATTGATACGGATAGAAGGATATATATCGCTGATACTATAGGCATTTCTAAAATCTATACTTTCAGTTATTCGAAATATTGTTATCATCCCGATTATTACAGTTTTTATTATCGACACAACGTTTCGACAAAGTACATTCAGGCTATCTTCAGGTATCCAGTGTTTTGGCTGGTATGCGTTATCTCTTGATTTGTTCTTTTCTATAAATACTGGAAAAAGAAATAACAACTACTGGAATTGAGATACATATTTTCCTAAAAAATGTTTTAAGAGAATTTTATAAATTTCAACTGCACTTTAAATATTTACCTGCCCCCACCACGAGGCACAAGGCCGAGTTTATCGTGGGTTCTCCGAGCCCGTAGCCTCGGCCAAAAATATTCCCTTTGAACCCGCATAAACGGGTTCAGGACCTGTGTACCTCCCCGGACGAAACTTTGCCCTTCAGCGAAGCTTCGTGCGGGTTCATCTCTGCTCAAGGCAGAGAGTTCGACAGAAATGAACAGTCTGGCTGACTGTTAATATTTAACAGCCTCCTCTCAAGAGGGTTGTAAGTTGCATAAGGCCGAGTTTACCGTGGGTTTTCCGACCCCGTAGGCTCGGCCAAAAACATTATCTTAAAACCCGCATAAACGGGTTCAGGGTTTGTCTACCTCCCCGGACGAAACTCTGCCCTTCAGCGGTTTCTCTCTGCTCAAGGCAGAGAGTTCGACAGTTGAACACGATATGGCACTGATTGTTCGGTCAATGAATACTGAATATTTCCTTATAAGGATACCATAATATTACTATTTGTCGCTCTTATGAACCAGTGTCTATATTTTAATTTTCTAATTCAGGGGCTGAACCCATGACGACTAGATAAAATTAATACGTTCAATTATGCATCGCCACTAAATTTTCGATATCTAAGTTTTAAATTTAATTTTTAAAAATGAAAAAGTATGCTTGACGATTTCTCTTAGATTTGATTGGAAGGTAAAGGATTTGTTTTACTATTTCCGGTAAGCAAAATACGCTGGAGTATTTCAAATAGAAATCATATTGACTAAAATTTGAACTTTTTGATTGCTTTCACAAAATCGGTCATTTTTGACACATTTTGATACATTTGTAAACAAAAGTTTACATACTTTTCTAAAACTTTATTTGAGAAATAATAACTGATTTAAAGCATAATTAACCTGATTTTAAAAAAAACACAGAAATGTTTTTTTTTAAATAAACGGTAGCGGTGATTACGCGTTTATCACCGTCGTTGGTCACTCGTAAAAGACTTGTCAAGCGATGATAAAGTCTGTCAACAAATTAACTGTTGTTCTACGGAGATTTTATCTGTTAAAACATAATTTAAGAAAATGACTGGGGAGTGCCTTCTTTACATAATTTTAAAGTATTCAGTAATCTTTAAAATGTTGGAAAATATTATCCGTAATCTAATTTTAGGAATGTTGAATTTAAATTTACTATAGTCATTACTCTTATTTTCTGATTATATCGTGTATGGTCAACCATACTTTCAAACAGGGGCAAGTTATGTAATATTTTATATACATTTTTTTAAAAATATTGATGGAAACGACTTTTCAGTTTTTGATTTGTAAATACAGATTTCACTTAATAAAAATATCACCAAAACGTATTGAAGCAATGCAGAATTTTAACGATTTATATTATAAACTATTATAATTAAATTTTTGAAAAATGAAAGCAATTCTTGTAAAAATTCATTATTTATCGAAAATTGTTTTTATTAAGACAATAGTGTCCTTAATAAAACTTATTTATAAAAGCAATTAAAGTTGTTTCTTAAATAATGTCACAGTTTTATTTCATTTTTTATTTTACGATTTGGAGCAGATTTTCGACAAATGAGTAGTAGTTTGAAAAATAAAATTGATGATTTAGATTCTCCAAGGGCTCCCACTTTTAACTAATAAAACAAATTTTGAGATTGCAATTTAATTTCTCGAAATTTCATGAAATTAAATAAGTTGCGGAAAACATCTGTAAAAAGAAATTTTTTTCCAAGATTTTCTAAGAAAATTTTCAAAATAATTTCGTTCATTTGTGAATAGGTCTTGAACGTTTCATTAAAATCCGACCCTTATTTGATTTTTACAAGAATTTCCAAATCAAAATGTTTTTCACCGGAAAAAAAGCGCAAAAACACTAATCATAAATTAACGCCGACCGCTGACGTCAAAAAGATTTTTAATCAAAATTTTGAACGTGCTGGAAAGGTTAACAAAATTTAATAAAAATATTTGGTCTTTCTTTTTAATAATAAAATAAACATTTTGACGATAAAACTTTGTTTTTTTTTAAGTTTAGGGCTTTTTTTTCATCATGCTATGCTGCTTTTCAGCGAGCAAGTGAAGTTGCCTATATTTAACCAGGTCTGTTCCTCTACGCCAACGCATAGTTATGATAAAATATAAATATTTATTCGAATATGGTTGACTCAGTTTTCTCTAAGTAAGAGTTCTAGTGACGATCGAGTACATAAATATTGAGACTTGAAAAAAAATCGATCGATAGTATATATTAAGAGCCTTTATATTCACATTTGTGAATATGGCGGGTCGGTGCTGATTTTGGTAAATTCTTATTTCACGTTTGAGTTGAGTAATTTCCTACAGACAAATAAAATATAACATTTCTGAAGGATTTATATTCTATGTATGATATCCATATTACTTCTACTGGTTTTAGAATTTTTATTGTTCATGTTTATTGATTATATAATAATAGAAACCAACTCCGGTACAGATTTGCATGATGGGTAATTATTTACCCTCTGAGCTTGCATATTTTTTAACTAATCAGTTAACCCGTAAAAAATATCTGTAGCTGCTCTACTATTAATAAATTATTGCAATTTTTTGTTTGTTTGTTTAATTAAAATCCTAATTGCATTTTGAAATGAAATTTATAAATTTGCGAGATGAAAATAAGAAAATCGAGAAAAGAGATTCGAACAAAGGAAATATACGAAAATCTGCTCCTTTACAAATGTTTATTTACGTCATCATGTTTTTGCTTCATTCAGAGAAATAAAAGATTGTTGGATTCAGTTTTCTGTTGATATTTCGATAGTGTTGCCTTGGCAAATATTATTGCTTCTAGAATTCTCTTGATTCCTTTACGTTCTATTCCATCTTCAGTTTTATATCTGCTTATCGTAAGCCTCTTTTTTTCTGCAAATTTTTCCAATGTATTGACTTGTTTATTTCGCTATTTATCTGTGTTTCCTTTTCACAATATTACTTAAGCTTATTTTACGATGTCCATGTGATTGTTTAATCAAAGTTTGCCTTCTATTTTTCATTCTGAATCGGTTGTTATTTTGATGGGTGTTTAATTTACAGTTAAATCGGTTTTTCTTTTCGTTTTTTTTTTCTTTTTTTCCGTAAATCATTTTGTTTTTGTTTTGTTTTCATTTTTTCTTGTTTCTTTTTATCGTTTCGCAATAGAATGTTTCTTTTTAAATATTTTTTTTTAAATTTTACTTTTTAAATCTCTCTTATTCATTGTTTTGCTTCTTTTTAACTTGATATGACATTAAACATTGTTGTTTTATCTTTTTCATTGTTAATTTTTATATAATCCAATTTCCACATCTCCTCTTTCATCTTCAATCCTTCCAACTTTTTTTTTCTCAGTT
>CAHIKZ030003194.1:660000-687500 GCA_903632075.3 Acanthosepion pharaonis
TTTATTTTTCACAATGGAGAGATCCCCCCCCACCAATATAACCAAACACAATTAAGCAAAAATAGATCCTTTTTTTAAAAAAAAAAAAAACTAGTTGGACTGATGATCGCAAAAACGTGAAATCTAGGGTGATAAACTAATATCCATACAACTGAACACACATACACGCACACACACACATATATATATATATGTGTGTATGTATATATATATATATATATATATATATGCAAGTTTAATTAAATAATATAGACCAGTTTTTTCAATTTATTTTAAGTAAATTTATTTCATATTGTCTAAGCTTAATAGCATTATCATTGAAAGACGAAAGATAATCACCATATTGATACATGTTATTAATCCTATCTAAGCTTTCGCCTTACATAAGCTATTATCAAAGATGACAATTACATTTCAATATATTAAACAATACACGGGCAAACAATAACGATAGTCTGTTTTTGATGCATGAAAGATTTCCAAGCAACGACAAACTCCTGTATACGAGACGCGGAAGCGAATGTCGCACCGCGGATGGTGACGTCACCCATGATCACGCGAGAGTAAAACGAGAAGTATGGCTTCTGCTATAGATTATAGGCATTTAAGAATATTTGTAGAGATTTCATAGTTTATTTTTTTCAGGTCAACTGTTTTATGTATATAGCTTCAAGAATTTTTAGTTTTTGTTTATTGTTTTCATGTTTAAGTATAGTTTTGTTTTCAACGAGGATTTTCCGGAATTGTGTATGTGGCGAGGCTTCTTGTTTTAAATGCCTAAAAATGTAAGAGTTATCATTCAAATGTTGAGTCAAGCGTCGTGAAAGCGAGTTTGTAGTGTGACCAACGTAAATATTATTTAATCTATTGGAGATACATTTTCCCAAAGGGCACTTGAATTTGTAAACTATGTTGTTTTTTTTTTGCAAATCGCTAACGGGGTGGGGAGAATCATATATATATATATATATATATATATATATATATATATATATATATATATATAGTATAAAAATTAAGAGATCAGCTGATTCCGCTACCTTCGTTTTTCAACCTTTCGTTATCTTCAGTTGATTTCGGTCAATTCATTTCCTAACGCTTTAAAAGCTCTACAAGTAATTATTTTCATTTTTATACATTCATTGTGCACTTTTTAATACTACTGTTTCTTGGTCTAATTCAATACTGAATATTAACTTTTATATTATATATATATATATATATATATATATATATATATATATGGTTTCCGCTACGCCCGATCTACAGCTGATGTGCTTACGGCCATCACTGAAACCGTCTACCAAGCCCTTCAAAATAACGGTGAGGCTCGTGCTGTGGCCCTCAACATCTCCAAAGCATTCGATAGGGTTTGGCACGCCGGCCTTCTTCGTAAGCTCAAGGGGTATGGTGTTACTGGTCAACTTACAATCATTCCTGTCTAACCGAGAATTGAAGGTCGTTCTCAACGGATTCTGCTCCAGTTCCTATCCCACTAACGCAGGTGTGCCCCAAGGCTCCATCCTTGGCCCCACTTTTTTCCTTATTTTCATCAATGACCTTCCTGAAGCTATAGATTCCCAAGTTGGCATCTATGCAGACGACACTACAATTTACTCCTGCCTCAAAAACAATTCTAGTGTCGGCGACAAAACTAACCTTGCCGTGCGTCTTGAAATGGACCTCATATCGGTTGTTAACTGGGGCAAGAATTGGCTGGTCAACTTTAACGCCACAAAAACTAAATTACTCTCAATTAACCACCATAGAGATCCTTCCCTGCTCCCCATTAAAATATCTCATAGTCAACTTCCTGAGACCAACTCCCTGCGTCTGCTCGGTCTCACGCTGACTGCTGACCTGAGATGGAACAAATACATTGAGTCAATTGCTTCTTCCACCGCGAGAAGGTTGGCTCTCTGTGCCGCGCCAGGGAAAATTTTCTCCCCTGAATCGATACTTCAAATATACAAAACAACCATTCGCCCTTGCATGGAGTATTGCTGCCATATATGGGCTGGAGCACCTTCTGCTTACCTCGGAGATCTTGACAAGATCCAGAGACGGATATGTAATCTAATTGGCCCTGATCTAGCGTCTTGTCTGCAGTCACTCTCTCACAGACGCGCCGTCGCCTCTCTCTGTTTTTTCTACAAATACTTCCATGGTAACTGCTCTGATGAGCTGCTCTCTCTGGTTCCCAGACTCCATGAATTCAAGCGCCCTACGAGGCTGGCATCCCACTCCCACCCTTACACCGTAGAAACCTTCAAATGTAGCCGTCTCTTCTACTCCAATAGCTTCATACCTCGCACCTCTCGCCATGGAACACCCCCCCAATTACCGTTTCCCTGAGAGCTATAATCTTCAACTATTCAAATGTAATGTCAATCGACATCTCCAATTACCTTGATCTACCCACTATCCTTCTCCTCTTCCTTTCTCCTATCACTCTTATCTGCTCTCGCTCCAAATCTTCCGCAACCCCCTGCATCCTAGTGGCTTCACGCCTTGCTTGGGGCACAATGCTTAATATATATATATATATATATATATACGATAAAAATGATATGATAAATCTGAAAAACCTGGCAATCTATATTGCTATAACGTTGATGACTACCAGAAAGCTATTTCTAAGGAAGTTAATAAAATGTATAAGAAAACCCCCACCTGAATGGGAAAATGATATTAACGACGAGGGACGAATTACAGCTACTAAACTTAAGATCGACAAAAGGGTGCATAAAATCCAGAAAAAAAAACAGGATTTTATTAAAGTTAAGGAACATGAGGATATCTTCCCCAACAACCCACAGTTCCGATTGCTTAACCTTTCAAAGACTAATATAGGCAAAATCAGCAAGGCTATAATAGAGCGAGCCTGCAAATACACTAGAAATGCCACAGGGGTCAACCAATGGCGGAATTCTAAAAATGCTATCAACTGATTCTCTAATACAAAAGAAAATAAAAACAAATGCATCTTCATGCAATTCAACATCGCCAATTTTTTACCCGTTGATCATTAAAGACCCTATTAAGGGCTGCTATAACCCTGACCAATAATTATTGCAACAACACCGATCATGATATCAGAATCATTATCCAAGCCCAAAAACACATTCTATATCACGATGGTTCTATGTGGACCCAAAAAAGATAATCCTAACTTCTATATAACAATGGAAGCGTTCGACATAGCGTTCGGCTTGTGAATTAGTTGGCATTCTGCAACTGTGGAGACTTAGAAACCCTTTTGATAGTGGTCTGTACAAAAACGACGGAGTTATCCTTCTACATAACGCCAATCTACAACCAACTGATCGGTTTAGGAAACAACTCTTCAAGTTCTTGAAAGATCACGGACTTAATATCACCATTATCACCAAACGCCAAGGTGATCAACTTTCTGGACACTTCTTTCGATCTATCCAGAGGAGTGCACATGTCTTATGCTAAAGAGCTTTATAACCATATATACCACCACCCAAAAAGGAATCCTTAATAACTTACACAAATCTTTGCAACACGGATTCTCTACTAACTCTAGCAACAAAACATCTTTGACAATTATAAAACTAAATATGTTGATGCTCTAAATAAGAGTAAACACAATATTAAACTAGAATACATTCCAAACTTTAATAAGAATACCAATTGTAAATGTAATAGAAAACATAACATAATTTGGTTCAACCCACCTTTTAGCAGTAATGTCAAAACCAACATCGGCAGATTTTTCCTTAATTTAATAGACAAACATTTCGGGCATAATCCTTTACTCAGGAGAAACTTCAATAAGAATAACATTAAGATTAGTTACAGCTGCACTAGAAACCTTGAGCAATATATAGCGTAGCATTTTAGCGTAACTCTATACAAATACATAAGCAACACTAATAGCAATATTAACACAGTAGATAAAAACTGTAATTGGCGTAAAGGCATTATCTGTCCGATAAAGACGCCATCTATAAGGCTAGCATTAGGCATAATGGCGAAAGTAAATTTTATTTTGGTTCAGCGGAAAATAGCTGAAAAACGAGATTTTGCCATCACAAAATGACGCTTAACAATAAAAAATATGCAAATGCCACGAAACTCTCAACATTTTACTCGGATATTAAAACAAATGACTACACAGCAGTAGTAAATTAGGATTTCTTCGCCCAAATCACACCCTTTTCCGGCCGAGGCGAACGATGCAACCTGTGTTTGCTGACAAAAAGATTCATCCCCAAAAATATTAATCACTTAAATCTGTTTAACAAACGAAATGAATCAATGCTAGTTTGTAATAGTAGAGAAAGATTTCTCTTGAAACATTTTAATTCTGGATAAGTACATTAACCAAATTTCGCGTTCACAT
This sequence comes from Acanthosepion pharaonis, assembly GCA_903632075.3. Taxonomy (NCBI): domain Eukaryota; kingdom Metazoa; phylum Mollusca; class Cephalopoda; order Sepiida; family Sepiidae; genus Acanthosepion; species Acanthosepion pharaonis. The sequence continues at coordinate 664,373 of CAHIKZ030003194.1, forward strand.
TCAAAATTTTAGGTTTATAGTGGTTACCCTCCTTTAGCAATTTTAACGTATTTATCACTCAAAGTGTCATCTGGGGTTCATCTTTTAAACTTTAAACATTTAAGTTTTTAATTTTTTAATTTTTTCTTATAATGACCTCCTACCTACACCCTATTTCTGTATTTACACTCCGATATATTTATTTTAAATTTGATATGTGAATCTGCGTGTAATATAGCGTTCCTCCCATGAAGCCCAGCATATTATTTTTTTAAACGATAAGTAATATTCCGTGCCTGATGACTTGGTAAAACAACGAAACTTATTCGCACCGCAAACATAGTTATATGTATATTTATTAATATATATTTCTTAGCTCTGTCTAACCACATTGAGCACTATGCTTACACCTTCAAGTAAATTTAGTAAATATTTATTACTTTCGTGTGTGTGTGTGTGTGTGTGTGTGTGTGTGTGTGTAGACTAACGCGCAGTTGCTAATATCTAGTTATTTGATTTAACCACTTATATATATATATATATATATATATATATATATATATATATATATATGTTGTGACATGGGATAATGGTGGCTGATTTTTCCTTTTCTGGCGTCTCTGTCCCTGATTCTTTTCTCTTCAAAATCAGACACTCCGGTCCCTTACAAGGGAGTTCCAGACGGCACGATCCTCAGCAGGCTTCCCAGGTTGAATGTGGAATGGCGAAATGCTTGAGAGATTCCTTCAGCGTGTCTTTGTAATTTTTCTTTGGTCTCCCGAGCGAGCGCTTGCCTGTATATAGCTCACTATAGAGCAATCTCTTTGGGAGCCGACAGTCACCCATGCGCCGGACATGGCCAACCCACCGGAGCTGATAGTACAATAGGATGGCACGGGTGTGCCCCATCCCAGCACTTCAGTGTCAGGGACGCTGTCTTGCCACTTGACACGGAGCAAGCATCTAATATGGAAAACATCGAACATGCCAACTGTCGACTGTCCATGTCTTACACTCATAGTTGCGGACATGGTAGGACTACTGCTCCGTACACTTTGAGTTTGGTGTTAATCTCAGTCCTCGCCGTTCCCAGACTTTAGCCTTTCCCCTGACGAAGGTCACGCTGGCTCTGGCGATTCCATAGGCTACTTCTTCGATGTTTGCGGAGCATGACAGGGTGCTACTAAAGTAGATGAACTAGTCTGCAGCTGCTAGTCTCTGGCCATTGTAACGTGAGATTCAATGTAACACGCTCCAGGTGCAGGTTAGTGCAGGACTTCGGTCTTCTTAGTAGAAATTGTGAGTCAGAATTCTTTGCAGGCTTTAAAGAATAGGTCCACGCTGTCCTTAATGTCAAACTGGATAATAGCATTGAGTGTTCAGTCGTCGATAAACAAGAAATCACGTGCTGCATCTTTATTCAATTTTGTCTTTGCCAGCAAACTCCGAGGGTTGAAGAGATTACCGTCGGAGAACTACACTGATGGCTCCATCTCGGAAGGTTTCCGACATGATAGCCAAAAGCACTGAATAGGGTGAGAGCTATCACGCAACCCTGTTTTACTCCCTTGATGACGGGGAACGTCTGGGAGTACTCGTCGTCATCCCGCCCTTTCGCTTCGATGACGTCATGGAATGACGGACCATAGCAATGAAATGCTCGGGGCATCCAAAATTGACCATTATATGCCACAGCCCCCATGGAAGACAGTGTCAAATGCCTTAGTCAGGTCCACGAAGGAGTGTACAGCCTGACGTTCAGCTCCCGACACCTCTCTTGCAGTTGGTGAGCTGCGAAGACCAGGTCCACGGTGCTGCAACCCAAACGGAATCCACACAGGCTCTCGGTGAACAGGTCACGTTCCAGGTGTGCATTGAGACGATTGAGCAAGACGCGGTACAAAATCTTTCTACCGATGGAGAGCAAGAAGATGTCGCGGTGGTTGTCACAGAAGTTCCTGTTCCCTTTCGCCTTGACGAGGTGGATAATGGAAGCGTCTTTAAGATCCAGTGGCAGCCTGTTCTATGTAGCTGAGCAAGCCTGTCAGACTTTCATATATATATATATATATATATATATATATATATATATATATATATATATATATAGTCATCCACAGACAGACTGTTTCGCTGTATCACAGCTCATCAGTGTGGCTAGACGTCCAGTTGCCTCTAACTATGGTCTAAACCCGACTGAATTGGCGTCAGTCGGAGATTCTACCACTAAACCGTTGGCGCACGGCAGGGATGAAGATGAATTTAAGAGTCTTTATTCTTAGACAAACACACAGTGACTGAGAGAACTCGATTGGATTTACCGAAGAGTCTTGCATTATAAGCTGTAATAGTCACTGTTTATAAACCCACACTTCCTCCCCAGAGAGCTCGGCCGAAATAAATTTGGGGAATATATCTTGTCATCCACAGACAGTTTCGCTGTATCACAGCTCGTCAGTGTGGCTAGATGTCTGATTGCCTCTAGCTAGGATCGAAACCCGTCTGAATTGGCATCAGTCGGGGATTATACCACTAAGCCGTTGGGGCACGACAGGGATGAAGGTGAATACAATTATTGTTTTCTTTCTACTGTTGAATATCTTTATAGCAAAAATCATACCCTCCTAAAAATTTATAGATTTAAAAATTCAACTTTATTTTTGGAATAAAATTTGCATAATCATTCCATTATTTTCCTATGTTTCTACCAACCTATTTGTAATGGTCATAGACCTAAAATAACAATAACCCTAACGTGTGTATTGTTTGATTAAATTCCCTGTAATCGCGATTGTTAGTCTGTTTGAAGACTAACAATCGCGATTTCATACGTGTTGAGAAGTATTTCTTTTTCATTGAACTGTATTAGAAATTCAATAGAAATTCTGTTCTCTTTCAGTCACGTTCCAAATATTATAAATTAAATTTGCTTTCACTGGACATAATTTATACTGAAAACAGATTTTTCATTCGTTCGCAGTGCCATCTATCGATAGAAAATATCAAATTGAATGTAATATTTAGATCTTTCAAAAGGTTCATTGTAGTCATACGTGGCCAATTAAATTTGCTCTAAAATAAGCAAGTGTTTAGTACACCGGTTATCAACGTAGAAGATGAAATCGGCGGGCAGAGTTCTAACTTCAGCCTTTACTGTTGTTTCACAAAGCGAATATTTGGAGATTATTGTGGTGAAAGAAATAATAAAGATTATTTGAATCAATGAATACTATAGCCAAGGTTATGATAGGAATATGTAGGCTATTATCTCCCTTGTCTTCAATTCTCCGCCATGTTATATTTTTGCTTTATACAAAATAAATGACAAGAGTTAATATATCATTAACGAACCTTACCGTCTCCGTAATAACAGATTTTTCTACCTCAGTTTTGGTCATAACTTTCTTGTTTCTTAAGTCTGACTATAAAAGACGCTTGATATCCACTTTTATATTTCGACATATCTTTCCAGGCTTTGGCGGAGTGAGAACGTGGAGAATCCAGAGCGATAAGTATTTTAAGGGGGTGGCATTTAGTTGAATTAGTATAAAGAAGAAGCCTTTTTTTCCTTCGTTTCTCTTCTGCCATTGCTTATAATAATCCCCGATATTGTTAAGTAATTTACAGTCCATTTACTTTGTAGGCAACAGTGTTTTAATTATCCTTACACCTTTATGCAAATTAATTGAAACAAAACAGATATGCAAATTAATTGAAACAAAACAGATAACTCCGTTATAATAATTTTGAAATGAAAATTTGTTTGGCCCTGAAAAATATTGCTTCAACCGTGATTGCATTTGTTTTCGTATTTTTTCCAATGAAACATGACGAGTTCACATTTTATTATTCCTTATGTCCATTCGACGAAGCCGTTCCTTGCAAGTCAAGACAAAAGTATCTGGGCGTGATGAAAATTTGATGCAATCACGGTTGAAGCAATATTTTTCAGGGCCAAACAAATTTCACCATACACCTCGAAAATAGATTCGTATTAGTGTACACCACTACAAATGGCCTAATCTGAGGAAAAATAGTATATAATGCTTTTGTAAATATCTTATAAGTACATCACAGAAACTATACACTATAATAGATTCATATTACTGCACACTAGTGCAAAATACGTAAACTGTGGAAAAAATAGGAATCGATTATATCCCGTTATTCCAATGGATTTAAAACTGACCGTATGGTGAAAGAAAGGAAACTAAAGCAGTTGTTTCAATTAATTTATGCTGATAATGTAATAAGATTTTATCCTAATAATCTTATCTTAATAAATAAAATTGGTGTTATTTGCTAAATAAAACTGCTTTTTTGTCTAATTATTTGAAAATTTTTCCCATTTTGTTTTGATGAAATTAATTAAAAACAAACGCGGGCGTTTTGGGGTTTTTTTTTAATTAATTTCATTTATATTTGTTTATCATGACAAATAAATGAGAGTAATTGAAATTTTTATTTTTAGATGTCTTCTAGTTTTAATAAGTTGTTTAGAGGGGCCGTAATTTCTACGCTACTGCGACAAAAAAAAAGGCCACGGATGCCAGGTATGTTTTAAATACAGGTTTTAATCAGCACTTTGGATATAAAGTGAAGGTTGTGAGAACTTTGTGAAAGTGTAGATTTAAAATTTAACTGGAAAAATCTTGTATGGCAGACGATATCTGAAGTATAAAATTAGATGACTTATTAACAAAGAGCATTGGTTTGGGAATGAAGATGAAGGAAGGTGAATACATTGATTTGTTAGCCAATTACTCGATACGAACCCGCATGGATTTCAGAACTCTGGTTTTCTTTGCTTAACGAAATTAATTTACGTGAGCTTCTGTTTTGGTATAATTGAAAATCTTCTGGGAACTTGATAGAAGTGTTGCTGTAAACATAGACATGACCAGTGCATTGATTAATGAACGATTTCTCTCAATGTTTTTTTTTGTTTTCTTTTGCTTTCTTCTTGAATAAAAAAACTTCCTTTGATTTGACCGATTACGCCTACTTCTATGTGATATGTCTCTTCATGACGTGGAAGATCATAGCTCTCCACGGTTTCTCATACTCGGTTCACACTCCCTCGCTTTGCCTGTTCTGGGATCCATTTACACAAGTTTGTTAGGTAAGTTACCCAGTTTCTCTCTATCCATCTTACTTTCAAGTATGTCTTGTGAGTGTCAAATTCTACAAGCCTTCTTTCCGTATTATCTGTCCTAGAATTTTTTTTAACTTTCTAATTATTCACGTGTTCATTCCAACGGATTCTCAGAATCCTTCTATAGAGCCATATTTATGTTAAGTCCTCATTTGTGAAAATATTTTCCAGCATTCATTGCTACATAGAAGGACCGATGTAACATGAAAGTTCAGCATTATTTTCTGTATTTCTAATGGATATTTCCTGTTTCTTAATTCTTTGCTTAGGTTTTTGGAAGGCATCTTTCGCTATTTTCCGTCCACTGTTAAAATTCATCTCAGGTATTTAAATTTTCATTTTTGCTCGATTTCTCACCTGTCATTCACAGTTATCATCTTAGGCTGAAAAGATCGGTCATTCTCTTTTTAAATATCAGTTTTTTTCAGTTTGGTATGTTTCGGCATTGCCCATTTGCGCGTGATTTATTCGGCGTCAGAAATAAATAATTGGACTATTCGGCATAGCCGTTTAGGTGTCAGACAGTTTCGAAGTCACCGTCTTTGACCGGAGACACCACCCCAAAAAGGATAAAAGCATTGACAACACCCAACTTTCAATATGACTTTTTATTCATTTAGAAAATTACGGATCCTATTAAAACACTAATAGAATAATGGGAATTAAAAACTTGAATTAAAAATATTGTATTTCAAAAAATTTTTTAAAAAACTTAATAAAGCTATTTAATGTTAGAAATTTCTTCTTCTTCATTTCGTAATTATGAGCAACACCCTTCAGAATTTTAATAGGATCTAATGATTCAACTTCGATTATAACTTTTTCTTTTTTTCGTTTGTCAGCATCTCTATATTTTTACGTTTTTTTTTTGTTTTTTTTTTTGAGGGGGGGGATATCCAGCGATTAAATTTTCGAGAAATGCATCACGTCTTTCAGTATCTGTCTATATTTCTGAGATGAGGTATTATGTATACTATTTACATTATTCGGGCTATTGTCCTCATCTTTGTTGCCATATTTATCACAACGTTTCGGCCGTTGTACGTTCCGGACTTCTTCAGGTGATTATATGGCCCGCAATTTTTTTTTTTTTTTACAGGCATAGTTCCACATGCCATGTTTAAAGTATGTCAGTTATCTCCTGTTAATTCCCCTCTTTAAGTTCTCCACTGCCTTAACCAGGTATTGAACTCACCTCTTTAGGTCTTGTCACTGGATTTAACCTACACGTGGAGAAGTGAATTAGCAGTAGATAACTGATAACTGACATCAAATTAGACATGGCACAGAAATAGAACAGTCTACCCCAGCCAGCGAAATAAAGAGTTTAGTTCGACATTCCAACCGCCTGAAGAAGGCTGGAGCATACAAATCTGGATCGTTGTGATAAACATGGCAACAAAGATGTCCGATTAATGTAAACAGTGTGCATCACGTTCTTTCTGAAGTTTTCCAACCTTCATATGTAATCTCATTTTATATCGATCTTTTTGTTCACATCGCCAAAACCTTAATTCATGATAACCTCTTGGTCGTTGCGTCAAAGGTATTTGTCGTGTATCACTTTGTTTCTTCTTCTTTTAGATAAAATATTTGCTTCCATTTGGAATAAAACGACTTTCACGACTAAAAAATATGAAGCTGCATTGAAGCAAATATAATATAAAAATGTCTCCAAATACTCATTTTCTTAAATTTAAAAATGTCTCCAACTTCTTAAATTGAACTATTCGAGCATATAACGACGAAGTACTAATTTGGCTACTAAACGAAAGAGAAAGAGAAAACAAATCTGTCGCCTAATCGTCCCTCTGCCGAAGAATTTTTATGTCGAATCAGCGACGCCGAATCAGCGACGCCGAATAGGCTAAACCGGAACGTCCCATTCCCCAGTTTTTTATGCTTAATTTGGCTTTGATTATAATTAACTCTTTTATATATTAGTTGTCATTTTTTTCTTTTTTCTCTTCGAGAAGTGAGCATGTAGACATATCACTGTCTTTGATTTGTCCATTCAGATTTATTTGAAAGCAAATACTCCAGATGTGTCGTAATCTTATGAAACTTAGCAATTTAGACTTGAAACATTGACTGAATGATAACCGTTTGGATAGAAAAACTTTAAATAGTCAATTCGTCTCGTCTACCATTCGTCCATGCATTGAATATTGCTGCCTCGTCTCGTCTCGGCTCGTCTGGTGCATCAACTATGTATTTGAAAATTCTTGATAAAATACAAAGAAGAATCTGTAATGTTATTCGTTCTAACCTGGCACCTCGGCTTCTGTTACTTCCCACCGTCGTAACCTAGCTTCTCTGTGCCTTTTCCATAAATATCGTCATGGTACCTAAACTTTGTAAATTTAATCGCAATACTAGATTGGCGGATAGGTCTCGTCAATTTACAGTTGAAATAGCTAGATGTAACCATGTTTTCAATATTAACAGTTTTTTTCCTCGCACTTCTCGTTTGTCATACATTCTTCCGGCTTTTTTTTCGGTCAAATTTGATCTTTAAAAATTTAACTGCAATGTCAGTAGTTAACGTCTGCCATCTTAATTCATGCTTTTTTACTATTCGCTCTCCTTAGTAACCCTTTTCACCTTAGCACTTTTATTATCTTGCTTGGTGAAATGATTAAATTAATTAATATTTGCTGATCTCCAGTGAAACATCAAATTATGATGGCGGCTACTCAAAGTTTAATGACTCTTTTCAAAATTATAGACAATTTTAATCCTTTTGCGTTCACAACAAAAGAACAATGAACGCCTCAAAATTTCAGAGAACGTTATTTGTCGAATAAAGTTAATAACTGAAACAAAACAAATAACTCCGTTATTATTTAAATTTTTCCAAATTTTTACAATTAAACATAACTCAGTACACATGCTAGTACTTCGTATGTCCATTCCACGAAGTCTTCCCTTGAAGATTGACCACAGATTCTTGGCTGGATTTAAATCAGGAGAGTTTTCCGGTCCAGTCTCTAGTAGTTTGATTTACTCACTGGTAAGGCTTGTCAGTGTGTTCGTGTAGTGATACAATTTTCGTACGCTTCCTTGGAGTAACGTCCATAGCAGACAATGGATGTAGGACAAATAGTCGACAGTCGAGACAATAGTGTCTCGGCGTGTTAAAAATCTGATGCAATCACGGATGATCAATATTTTTCAAGGCCAAACAAATGTCATCATACACCTCGAAAACAGATTCATATTACTGAAAACCACTGCAAATGACCTAATCTGAGGAAAAAATAGAAATGGATTACACCCTGTCACTCCAGTAGGTCTAAAACTGACCGTATGACGAATGAAACGAAACTAAAGCGGTTGTTTCAATTACTTTGCACCAGGTTGTAATAATTTATTTTCCTGTTGTATCTAAAGGTAAGTTGTTAAAAAAAATCTTTTCTTGATATGGTCTAAAGTTTTTAGATTTTGTTTTATCATTTCACCCCAAGTATGGTGATAATGCCAATAAGACGCAAAAAGTTACCGGAAGTGAAATGAGAAATGAAAGAGAAGACTTTAGTGAAGAGAAAGAACAACGAATGGATAGGCTTGTGGAAATCGGCAATTGATGTGTCATTTAATTTATCGAAGACACTTGGTAGCAGGGAAACAAGAAACTTGAAGATATTTTCCACAAGAAGAAAAGAATCTATTAGAAAAGAACGCTGCTGCTATTATATTTGTGAATAATTCTATAAGTCGGCCAGCTTTGTTCTAAGTCGCTGATTAGCAAAATGTTCGTAGTGAGACTGACCGTTTCTCTAAAATGCCACCATCGCAGTGATATGGAAGAGAAAATCTCTTCCATATTATTTCCATATCTGGAGCACGCCTTCGTTCACTTCCAGATCGTACGCCCATTTCATGACACTTATATGGTCCGCAATTTTTTTTTTTTTTTTTTTTTTTTACAGGCGGAGTTTCTCTTGAACTCCATTTCGTTTTTAACAATGTATGCCTGGCATGATTTTCTTTGAGCATCAGCTTATGGTCAAGATTATATCGTTCGCGAGAGAGAAAGAGAGGGAGAGAGAAAAAAAAGAATATAGGCTTTCTTCAAAAGATTTTGGCGAAAGGTGGATGAATTTTTCCCGACTAGTGCTAACGAATTGGATTATTATAGAATGAGAAATTGCTCTTCTGAATCCATCTTGGCCAGTCAGTTTTGGGGTGTTCATTTTTGTTTCAGTTTTTTCAATTAGTCTAACAAGACAATTGTTTCCTTTTTATTTTTAATGCCCCACCCTTTATTTTTCTACTTGCCCTTTTCGTTTCCAATGAAAGGATACAAAATATACTTCTACCATCTTGACGGTTTTTGTCGTTATGTTTTTTGGTATCATAGGATCTCCCTCTTTTATTATAGGATTCCATCTTTTTTATTATAGAATCCCACTTTTTTTCTTCGGATTAACTTGCTACCTCTGGATATTTATTTTTACATCTTTATGAACCGTGTCCAGTCTGGACATAAGCGATCATGGCTTTCCATAACTTCCCTTCTATTTTTTGTCTTAAGAAACTTTGTTTTTCTGTTTATTTCTCCTAAACCCTATCCAACCATCTATTTATTCAAGCTCATTAAATATGTTAAGCATTGCTTTCAATTGTCTCTTTTGCCCTCTATCTGTTCCGTGAGTATCAAATTTTAAAAGTCTTCCTTCCTCATTATATGCCCTAGAAACCTCAAGTGTCTCTTCCTGATGTTAAGTAATTGTTTCCTTTTTGTTTCCATTTTCTCCAAAACTTTGTCGTTACTTACATGTATCCTTATCATCCTTTCTACAGATTTCTGTTGCTTCAATTCTACTCTTCATCTTTCAGCATATCGTCCAGCACGCACTGCGCTACAGAAGAACAGACATCACTTAGCAGTTTTTGACGTCCTAACTAGTTCCGTAGACACAATTTTTTGAGAGCATAATTACAATAACAACATTTAAGTTTTTTCAATGTGAATTTCTTTTTCTGCTATATTCGATTGTATGCATGCATGTTATGGCTGAAATTTTAATATTTTTTGAATTCATTCCATAACACGAGAGACTCTGTTTAAATTGTACATAAGAATCAGTTTTATTTTCTCCCGACTGATTTCTAAATATGGACATTGCGAATTTCCGTCGAGAGAATGTGGTATTTCGATGATTGTTACGTGAAAGTCTCGGAATAAATCCGAAATTACTGTGAAAGAATATTCAAGATTGATTTTAACAGTCAATACGACAAACTGAGATAATATCAGGACAAAGGAGACAGGCACTCCCCATTTCCACAATTTAAGCCACGTGCATTTTGTAATAATTCCAAAATAAAATATTGAATGGTACTCGACAATTTTTTGCATACAAAAAGGTTTGTACTAATCAAATGTTCCGAATAAGTTGTATTTCTGATACTAAATATTTTTAGTCCAACTCAGATTGGAAACGTTGCTTTCAGTTTACGTATTGGGATGCTACTATGCAGCTATGGGTTAAATAGCAAGACAATCTTGAATATTTTACCTTGTTTGGCAGCCATTCTATGATAAGAGGAACTCGGTTCAAACGTGGTTTTATGTTGGCCTGGCAACACCACCATATTAAAAAACAACATTCTTTGCCATGGAAACTAAAGTAGAAACGTCTAATGTGTTGAGGTTTTTTTACCTATGTATCATAGGTGAATCTAATGGAAATAAGCAGGAGTTTAATTCTAAAAAGTTAAATTCTTCACAATGAATTTTCAATACGTCATAGGTATAACGATAAACTACATCCGGCAGCAAGGCCTCTGCTTGGGGGGTTTTCAGGAGCGTGGAACCACTTCTTAATTGCTGGTGTTCACAGGTCCATCTTGACCCGCCATGGTAGTACCTGTTAGGGTCCCAGTTATGGGCAAATAGTTAGCCCCCAAACTGGAGTCAAAACACTATGAAAATAGATCTCCATAGTAAAAAAATACCTGTAATACATTTTTGAAAACAAAACTTCATTGCCAGTAATACAATTTTAAGAAATACATTTGTCTCTAAAGAAAAACCCTCTTCACAAAATACGTCAATGGAACCTGATCCACGATTTCTTACAAAGAATATATATTCTATTCAGACTATCTTATCCTAAATATCTTGTCGACATTTAAAAAAACACATTGAGATGTTGATATGCCATAAAACAAAATAAACCAAATCTCAATAGTTAGTCACAATACTAATGTCGTCAGTGGCTGATTTCAGTTGTACTTTATTTGTACTTTTGTTCCACTTGTAACTGATAGTACTAATGAAAGATCTTCAACTAATATCGAACTTTCGCGTCGGTAATGTCGAATCTCACTTAATAAAGGTTGATCGATAAATAAGGTTTCCTGTGTGTCATTAATAATAATAGCGATAAACCCGTTTGAACATTTATTTGCTCGAATACCGTCTTGTTAAAACAGGATTAATATCAGTTTGCTATGTGACTATATTGTGTTATTGGCTTCTTTGACTCTGTGTATAAATCAGCGATCACAAAGAATATCTGCCAAAGTCAATAATTAATTTGAATATGTATTTTGAAATCTTTCGAAATCCCTCAAACAATGCATTCACCTATAAAGCCTGAACGAAGCGCTATTTGTTTACATTATGACAACACAAAACCGTATTTCAGTAAAGAAACATGGCAAACTGCGAGAAACTCAGTTGTTGAACACACTGCTTAACCAGCAATCAGCCACCTCAGACTTCTAGTTGTTCCCGAAGGTGAAAGAGTCGTTGAAAGGTCAACTTTATTCACCCAATACCGAAGTTGAAATTATTGTGCGTCAATAGATGAAGATTAAATCAGAAAATGTCTTCAGTGACGAAATGAAAAAGTCAATAGAATGTTTGGAAAATTCTTAGCACGAACTCGTGTTTATGACGGAAAAAAAATATAATTTTGAAGAGAAATTTAGTTCGTTTTGTTTTTAGTTCTATTATTCTTTCCGTTCCAAAAAAAAAAAAAAAATTTCATATTTAATGTTGTATCGCACTCGATAAAAGAATCTATATTTCTTTGTCGATTTTCCAGTCTTTCTACCATTCTACACACATTGGATCATGTGGTATGTAAGGTGATGTCAGTTTTAATTTTATTAATCTGGAGTCGTAACTAAAACCTTCGATGAAGTCACGCACTTACACTGAATGACACCGAAGCTGAAAGGTGATCGTATAGCGGCGAACAATCGAAAATATCGGGAAGACTACAAAAACATTGCACTCATTTTTTCATGAAAAGCTCAGCGTTGTGATTAAAGACGAACAAAAAGAAATCCGGAGATTCAATAACGCAGTTCAATTATCTGTTCCCTTTTTTCAGGTGGGAAACTTAGAGACGTATTATTAGTTCCGGAATTACGTAACTGACGTAATGGAATAACCTGTCACTCCTATGAGTGACTACACTATAGGTAGTAACTGCCTATGAGTATCTCTAAGTCAACGGACTACAGAGCCTAGCTGAAATCTTTTCACTTCTACTGTCAAACTCTCTGCCACCCCAGACGAGGCTATGCCGAAGGGCAGAGTCTCGTCTGGGGTGGTAGATAGACCTGTCTACGTTTTTTACTGGCTCGAATACCCCACGTTAAACTCGGCCTTGTGCCGTATCCAACCGCGTGGGGCGGTTGGCAAATATACTAGCTGAAATCTGGCAGGAAGGAACCCAGACGAGGCTATGCCGAAGGGCAGAGTCTCGTCTGGTTAAACAGACCCGGCCCCGTTTTTTACGGGATCTACGTGGGATTTTTGCCCGAGCCTAAGGGCTCGGATACACCACGTTAAGTTCGGTCTTATGCCACATCCGGCTGCGTGGGACGATTGACAAATATACTAGCCGAAATCTTTTCAGCTCTGCTGGTCGATCTCTCTGCCTCCGAGCAGAGAGGAAACCGGACGAGGCTATGCCAAAGGGCAGAGTCTCGTTCGGGGAGGTAGAGGGGCCCGATCCCGTTTATGCGGGGTCTACGGGGATTTTTTGGTTGAGCCTACGGGCTCGGGAACCCCACATTAAATTCGGCCTTGTGCCACATATGACTGCAGGGGCAGTTGCTAGATACTCTAGCTGGGATCTTTTCTAGCTTTGCTGTCGAAGTCTCTGCGTTCGAGCAAAGAACTCGGACGAGACTACGCCGAAGGACAGAGTTTCGTCCGGTGAGTTAGACAGACCCGATCCCGTTTATGCGGGCTCTACGGGGATTTTTGTGCCACTTGTGACTGCGTGGAGCAGTTGCTAGATATCGTCTAGCTGGGATCTGTTGAGTACGACTCAGATGTACGCGTGAACTACCGACTTTCTAATAGTAGCACTCACTACTGGATTGACTTGCGACGACCTTGTGCATAACTGTTACCTTTATTCTTATTGTATTGTTTTTTACAATATAACTTTAGTTATTTTATCTACCGTGTTTTTCAAGTATATATTCCTATTAGCACAGAATATAACAGTAACTAATATATACAAAGCATTGATAATTTGTCTTATCAACCAGATAATGCATTTGCTGTTGGTTTGTAGATGTTGCGTTGATAGTAGTAAAGTTATTCCTTTAAAAAAAAACATTATTTATTTTCAAACAATAGAGTCGACCGTATTTTTCGGTGCACATTTTTACCCCAGAATTTGATGTTAAAAATTGGCTTGCGTCCTAGACTTTAAAGGTATTAAATATATGTGGCCGAATCGTTAGTAGGTTCGATTTTCGATCACGGGACCTCAGTTAAAGCCTCGCCATTTTCAATTTGTCCGGAAATTAACGTCTTGCAATCCAAGTGTGCGGCACCTTTGGAAAATGTCAGAAATTGAAATTGCGTCTTGTGAATAAAATTGGATAGACGGAACCTTTCGGAAGCCATCAATAGTTGTGCTGGCACGAAGTCACAATTCACTTTGCAGTAAAAACCACAGTACGGCTCCGTAGGTGTCGACCAGACAAGAAATATAACAGAAATACGACTGCGACTGGAACAGGCCAGCTTCCAAGTGTGCTCGGAAAATGAGAATAGCAACCATTATTATATGTTTATATATATGAGAATATAATATGTTATTTTTAGTGGATACTCGCATTTGTGTAGACGCTCCAGACGCAAAGAAAAATACGCTTCTCTGACAAATGTTTCTTTGATAAGATTTCTCAAGCATTCAGGCCGGTAAATGAAAATAAATGAATAGACTGTTTCATAAAAAACGGACAGTCTACTCAAATACGTGTATCTACTAAAAAATAACGTTTAAAGTGAAAAGTAATCTGTCAGGCTAATAAACAGACATAACTTACAATATGACATATAATTTTCAGTATATTAGAACAATGTTGGATAATTGAATGAAAAAAAATGGAAAACAATCTATGTAACTCGTTTCGTCCTCTTAAAGAACTTTATCAATGTAATTTTCTTCACTATTTACATTGCTCGGATTAACATCCTCATCTTTGTCGCCATATTTATCGCAACGTTTCAGAAGTTGTACGCTCTAGCCTTCTTCAGTATCTGTCTATATTTCTGAGATGAGGTATTATGTACAATATTTACATTATTCGGACTATTGTCCTCATCTTTGTCGCCATATTTGTCATCAACATTTCGGCCGTTGTACGCTCCGGCCTTCTTCAGTATCTGTCTATATTTCTGAGATGAGGTATTATGTACACTATTTACATTATTCAGACTATTGTCCTCATATTTGTCGCCATATTTATCATCAACATTTCGGCCGTTGTACGCTCCGGCCTTCTTCAGATCTGTCTATATTTCTGACATGAGGTATTATGTACACTATTTACATTATTCGGACTATTGTCCTTATCTTTGTCGCCATATTTGTCATCAACATTTCGGCCGTTGTACGCTCCGGCCTTCTTCAGTATCTGTCTATATTTCTGAGATGAGGTATTATGTACACTATTTACATTATTCTAACTATTGTCTTCATATTTGTCTTCATATTTATTACAAGGTTTCGGCCGTTTTACGCTCCGGCCTTCTTCAGGTGTTTAGAATGTCGAACTGAATTCTTTATTTCGCTCGCTGTAGTAGACTGTTCTAGTTCCGCGTGTAATGTCTAATGGATGTCAGTTATCTCCTGTTAATTCCCCTCTCCAAGTTCTCCACCGCCTTAACTTGGTATTGAACTCAGACAGACAGATAGTAATTTTCTTATTGATGAAATTATATCCGGGATGTACGAAAATATTTGGGGGACGGGTTGCTCACACCAAGCAAGGACAAAAGTCTATATAAACATAAATCTAAAAGACCATCAGTGTACAAAACGATACAGAAACTCATAACAAATGTTCAAAATGTCCTCCAGTTTCACCCGTCGGATCATTGACTGGCGGACCATTTCAAATACTCCCACACTGTGTCGCAGCAACCCCCCACGTTGATGAAGCGTTCTTGTATTATTAATGTCTGTTGAATAAACTACTTGTTTTAGGTCGACTCATAGATAAAAAATTCCAAAGGATTGAGGTTTGGGGAACGTGCAGGCCATGAAACCTCTCCCATCCTACCTATTCATCTTTTAAGCCAGTCAGCCAGTGCATCGCGAACAATGTGACTAAAATGTGCTGGATCCCCATCATACATAAACCACATGCGTTTTCATATTACGAGGAGTACATCCTCTAGCAGGTCTGGATGTGTGTACGAAATAAATTCCCTGTAGGCAACTCCTGTAAGATGTGCTGGTAGAACATATGGACCTACCAGACAGTCAGCTACAATCCCAGCCCACACATTAACCTTAAACTAATGCTGGTGTTTTAATTGTATTGTACCATGAGTATTCCGATCTTCTCACAAATCTGGTTGCGTAAATTTGTTATTTCATCTCTTCAAATGTTGCCTCATCCGTAAACAAGACTAAAGAGAGAAACAACGGATGGACAGGATGTGCAATAAAGAATCAGCAAAATTTCCTGCACACATTGCAAATGATACGGATTTAGATGCTGTTCTTGATATAAACTGTAGGCGGTACTATGAGATGTACAACGTGATAGGACCCATTGACCCGTGCTGATATATGGATCGCAGCAGCAAACCTTGGATGCCTCGGCTGCCTTCGGTTTGGAAACCCAATCAGATACAAGCCACTCATCCATTACCATTCGCGCAAACAATATCTACCTGCTTACGTTATGAATATCCTGCCATTGTTAAACGGAATACTTCTCAGTTAACTCACTACTACATATGTCAAACGTTGAAGACAGACTAGACAAACAAGTACACGACTGAGAAATGTAACCTAGTCCAATGGCAACACAGCACCATCTCCCATAAACTTCCTTTAAATTTAATAACGCAAAAACGAAAGATTTCTAGGACATGTGTTTCTATGGACTTTTGTTCTTGATTTACTGTGAGAGACCCGCCTCCAAATATGTAAAAGTATTTTTGATACACCCAGAAAATGGAGGGTAAAGAGAAATATATATATTTATGTGTCGAAGGGAAACTTTGAATATATGGGAGAGCTAAATTTGAAATGTTTTGGCGTCCGACGTATCTAGACGCACAGCTCAGCCGATCTCATTCTGTTTTCTAACGCTTTCTGTTTTTTTTTTTGTTTTTTTTGTGTGTGTTTAAGGCTTCTCTTTTTTAATTACTTACTTCTCACCGATGGAATACGGGGGGAATGTGGGTGGTTTGATACTATGTAAGTGGCATACCAGCTCCTAGCTATGAAGGTTAGACTTGATGGAACGCAGGAATGTGGTTCGTCCGAGCATTTTCCATGGAAGTAGCGATAAAGCAGTGACAGACTTGCCACATCTCGCCTTTGAGATAGAGAGAGAGGGAGAGAGGTTAGAGCGTGGAAAATAATTTTACTTCAAAGAGGATTCAGAGACACACTTGAGATCTATCAAGACTGGAAAGTGATAACTGGGCAACTGCTGCCCTAATATGACAAAATTACTCCATTTTCGACCTGATCTGCCTCTCTTAAAGATAAAGGATAGCATAAGGAGTCAGGTGCTTACTGGAGCGGTACAGGGAGCCGATCATTTTTACCTGCATCTTTAGCGATGGATCGTAAAGCAAAGTTCCACTTTGAGTGAGTTTGAGGCACGGTGTCTCCTTGAGGGAACATCCGTTCATCGTATCTGTTGTTACGTCGGGGTCAAGTCTTTTATGTTTAGAACAATATATACTAATTTTTAAGGAAACGAGTAGAATGTTTAATACAAATCTTTCAAATACGACGGTAGCTTTTCTCTCTAAAACCTTTTTTTCGAGAGGAGGGTGTATTTTTACACAGATACATCAGGTATGCGTGCAAGTTTGTGGCTAGGTATGAATTCGTTTCTCTTCTCCCAGCTATGGGTTAAATATCAAAGCAAACTAAACTCTTTAACCATGATTAGTAACCAGCCTATGAGAAAACAACTGTGAATTCAAAACCATTTGGGTATGAGGCTCGGAACTTCATCCTGTAAAAAGCTACGTGATATGAGAATCAGAGCAGCAACACTTAGCAATGAGAGCTGTGAGATCCCCCCATATATTTTAGTTGGATCTACAGGATATGGTGTTAGTGAATGCTACTTATATTTCGAAAAATACAGTATGCAGAAATTGAGCTATTGTTCCTCAAAATAGAAAATTCTTAACAGATGGTTTTGTAAAAAAAAATAAGCACACTTTCTTTTATTATTTAATTGTGGAAATAAATACAAAATAGATGCAAAATGTCGAAAATTAGCGAGAAGTGATACTGGTTTTCACTATACTGGCATTAAGTTCAATAGACTAAACCAAACAATCTCCATTGTTCCTTTCATCATAATGTCACGTTTATTTCTGAAAGGTCGCACTCTATAAAAATTCTGTTTAATACCCATTGAAAAAAAAGCAGACTAACTTCAATGCAGTTTTATTACTGCCTTTAAGTGAAGTATAACCATTTCTTTTATAGTCGAATAGTTCGAGAGGGAGATAACTATTGTTGCCTTTCACCACACCCATATTTACAATTTTCAAATGGGAGAGACAAATAAAACTAATGGTTTTTATTTAAAATTTAAAAATACCCTGGTTCTACAGAAAGCTACTCAGAATACCATATAGGTCTCTGATCGTGAGATTAGAGGTTTTGAAGAGCGTGGAACCACATCTTGATTGCTGTTGTTCCCAGGTCCACCCTGATTCGGGGTGATAGCACCGGTTAGGGTCTCGGCTAAATAAGAGGAAATAGTGACCCCCTCCACACAAAAACAAGACACTATGAAAGTATTAAAATAACGCTTACGGTCAAATCACGCTGAAACACCGGTTCTCGTACGATCACCGAAGTTAAGCATCGTAGAGCCAGGTCAGTACTTAGATAGGGGACCGCTTGGGAACACCTGGTACTGTAATCCCCCAAAGTCCAACCCTTACCTCACAGTCGGTGGGGGGTGTAAACGGTAGTGTCAGAGCTATGCCGCCCGGAACTTCGTTCCTGGTAGGGCCACCCAAGGCGGACAGGTCTGACACACACGCCGGCTAACAAGGGCTCTGGTGAAAATCCAAGGAGCGTCTGCATCGGTAACCGGCGGCTTCTGGTCGTTCCTGTCTCTGCGTCTGTGGGAATCCCGCGGCAAGCATGAACGTTATCCGAGTAGGCCTGGGTACCCTACTTCTGTAATTTATCCCAAGAATCTTCTTCTCATAACAGGAAGAAGCCGGCTCAATCCGCCCAGGGTGAATGCCGCATCAGTACAGTACAGTATTAAAATACCAGCAATACATGTTTATATTTTTTTTTTAAATAACAATACATTTTTTTTTTATTTCGTGACCCTACAGCCACAATAGAAGTGATATTTCTTCAGCAAGATAGCCTGACGGAGCCCAACCCTCTCCAGGCCAATTTTGAATTCAGATTTTTTCTTTCTCCTAGACCGCTTGCCAATCAAGGTTATAGAACCGAGTTTGTCCTGCTATTTACCCATATATGCAGGGGAGAAGAGGATTAATATCTCTCCCAAGGGTATTGGCAAGTAAGTGAAGGTTGTGGATTTGACTGGAATTCGAACTCGGCTCTCCGATTCTTCAATCCAAGCCCCTATCCATTACTCCACCGTGCCTTCGCAACAATAAATATTTACAGTAAAATGACCAACAATATATTTTTAAAAGAAAATGACGAGCAATACATTTTATAGTAGAAATATCAAAACCACATTTTATAGCAAAATGACCAACAATACATTTTATCTGGAATTGACGGCATACAGTTGCGTTCAAAATATATTTAGTTGATGCCATAAAATTGTTGAAATATTTAGATTTCTGCATTAAATAACCCATAGAAGTGTTGATACGCCACTAACCAATATCAACCAGCCAACCAAATCAGAACAATATACATGGAACATGTGAGCAACAACAAAAAGGAAATTTATATTTAACATCAGAAAGAGACAGTTGAAATTTCCAAGGCACATTATGAGGAAAGAGAGCTTAGAAATTTTAATGCTAACAGGACAGATAGGAGGCAAGAAAGACAGCGGAAAACAAAGCATAATGGACGTAGTGGGACTGAATAAGTGGATAGCGGAAGAATGTTTTAAGAGATAAAACAAAAGAGAAAGCTATGATGTTGTGACACAGCACATAAAAGATGTAATATCAAGGGAATCAAAATAATATACAGGGTGCGATGAGTAAATTGTCGACACTTTATTTTTTTTAATTTTGCGCATGCGCTTTATTTGTTTTTGATTTCGTCGAGAGCAAAGTACAAAATAGTCAGTTGGACACCATCTGTGAGAAAAACAACACCATGACGCAATTCACTCCACCATATATTTGGAAACGGCGTGCCTGGAATGCGCCGAAAACTCCTATACAAATATCGTCAAGCTTTTGAAGCTTTCGAGGTGATAGCACCGGTTAGGGTCTCGGCTAAATACGAGGAAATAGTGACCCCCTCCACACAAAAACAAGACACTATGAAAGTATTAAAATACCAGCAATACCCCCAAAATGTTTATCTCCACACCCCCTTAATGAGTGAGCAAATAACTCAGGAAAGATTCTGATGTTATATGGACCGCAGATCCTTTGTATTTTCTCTGATAACCCCTTCACATAAGGCAGGAAGAATGTTTTTCTGAGTGTTGTTGTCCTCCTCCTCTTGTACCCGCCTATCCCAGTTTTGGGGGGCTGCTGCCATGTACCCAGGGTAGTTGTTACGTTGTAGGATACTACTTATACTGACCAATTCTTTATCTAACGTCTCTGGGTCACCACTTATGACTTTTGCTCGGTGTTGTAAGCAACGGACGTTCCTTTCTTTACGCTGTATGGATGGTGGGAGTTGAATTTGAGGAACGACACTTCGCAGATATCTCTCCCGAGTAAACCCCCACCCCCATAGAGGAGAACATGACAAAAGACTGTGTGTACGCTATCCCGTGCAGATGCGGAAAGGAATTTAAAGGAGAGACAGGCCGCCCCCTCAAGTTAAGGCTTCAAGAACACCAGAAAGCTGTAACACGAGGGGAAGTAGAAAAATCAGGCGTGGCTGACCACATATGGAGAGAGAATGGAGATCACCACCCACTGTGGGATCAGGCTGAGATCATAGACAAGGAACACCATAAGAAAATTCGTAAACTTAAGGAATTAGCACATATGCTAGGCCACAAAAATCTCCTGAGCAGACAAAGCATAGAAATAAATACAATATAGGAACCAGTAATAAGGAGTGCCAGAGAAAAGTAATGATAACGACAAAGTTGCAATATGAACTGTAGTAAAAACATGTAATGATAATAGCAAAATTGCAATATGAGCACTGGTAAAAATGGTTGCTGAAGACATTAAGTAAGCATTATGCCCAGAAATTCAGATGTAAGCATTATGCCCAGAAATTCATACCCAGACATGCCACAGTGGATAAAGGCGTTGGTTAGATCCAGTGACAGAACCCAAAGAGTGTCAGTTCAATGCCCGGTTAAGGCATTGGAGAATTTCTGTAGGGAAAATAACAGAAGTTATAACTGACATCCATCAAACATGGCATGTGGAACTAGAACAATCTACCCTAGTGAGCGAAATAAAGGGTTCAGTTCAACATTACAACCGCCTGAAGAAAGCCGGAGCGTTGTAATAAATATGGCGACAAAGGTCGAAACGTTGTAATAAATATGGCGACAAAGATGAGGACAATAGTCCAAATAATGTAAATAATGTACATAATACCTCATCTCAGAAATATAGAGAGACTATGAAAATACTTGGATAGATAGATAGATAGACAGATAGATAGATAGATAATGAATAAACTGAAATTGATAGATATGAAAAGATTTGGTTAGATAGATAGATAGATAGATAGATAGATAGATATGAAAAAGACAGAGATAGATAAATCGATAGACAGACTGATAGATAGACAGATATATCGATTGATTCATGAAAAGGGCTGAGCTAGCTAGATTGGAAAATGAAAAGGGAGATAGATAGATAGATAGAATGGTTTAGTCTTAGAAAAAAACCTAAGTATCAGAAACCCAGTGATGATAGAGCAATAATGAACTAGACAAGCTTACTGACCATTATACTAGGCCGTAGCACCTCGTCTCTCTCTCTCTCTCTCTCTTTTCGATGTCCCAAAAATATTCTTCTTTAAATAGAAATGGTGCTAACTTACGAGAGACAGATTATCTAATGAGAACTCGAGTTCTGCAGGCGATATATTTATATTATCTTCTGTGTTTCCAATTTTCTGATTCTAAAATATTGCCATGGCAATTAACAGACTTTCTGGATAATCGAAATCCCTGAAGACACTTCTTTCGCAAGAACTGTCTGTTACAGTTTATATAGATTCATGGTTTATTTTTCTTCGGCTCTACAAAACATACTCACTTAATTTGGGGAAAATTCCCACCTGTCTCAATTTACTATGCCTTTTGGCAGAATACGTCGACAGTACAACGGTTTCACCAGCGCCCCATACACAACATTATCTTGTAAATGTAATTGATCTATGTTCAATAATTTGTATATTTTACTTGTTCAAAAAATAAACTAGAAATGCAACCTTTTAATTGGACGTCTAGTTCTCTGTAACAAGAGAGAGTCCCCATCGCCATGTGCCTTTCTTTAGTGGCCTAATCTCAAAAACTATTCAGTTTATTTTTTATCAGGTGACCCACTATTGATAGATTTTCTTAAATTAAATAAATATATGATCACCTCTCTATAAATATACCATTGTTTCTATAACAAGTTCGATAATCACTGTAATCTCCATACTTGTGATAATGCACAAAACACAAACCCGGGAACTTTGTTGAACAGCACAGTTTAAGAAGGTCACCATGTAAACCATGCCTACTATAGTGAGTTCAATCCGTACTGATGCTTTCAGATATGTGCAATATTTGGTGTTAATAATATCATATGTCGGCCAAGTCACCAGGTCATGGAAGACTATGGAATAAAAGAATTATTTCATTCCATTTTCCCCATTATGGGCATTATCATGTCCATGATACAATAACACCATATTTCACGGACGAAACAGAATAGCTGCAAGAAAAGAAATGACAACCATCCTTTTTTCTCGAAGAGAATTTTATGCCGCTAAACCATACACAAAAGTAAATAACGCATACTTTTATCTGCGCCACACAGAGAAACTATAAAATGTATGCAACAACAAGCACTGTGAAAGGTCGATGTAAAGCGAGTCATACTTGTAATAATTCCAAACGGGAATTGGGTCTGACGGAGATGCTTCTGTGTTTCTAGGAAAGCTATATTTAGGATTCCTTATTTTAGCGGGACCAGGAGATGCAGTTCATACGAGCCCTTTCAAACATGGTGGTAGCGATAGAGCAGTGAGAGGTTCATCACTTCCCACTTGTGAGAGAGAGAGAGATTGGAGTGTGGAAAAGAATTCTTCTCCCACAAAGATTTGGAGACGCTTTTGAACTCAAGACTGGAAA
>CAHIKZ030003194.1:690000-717500 GCA_903632075.3 Acanthosepion pharaonis
TCTCATTATTTTCTCTTCAAGATGTGCTTTCTATTTTTGTTGTTGCTGGTGTCAAACCTCGTCAAGTGATGTGATTTCTGTTATTTGGTACAGTTCTTTGTTTGTGATTCTGTAGCACCAGTCAAAGAAATTCGAAGAAGGAATGTCTGTGAAAGCGGTTCGATGAAACCCGGTTACCAGGTTAATTTTTTTTTATGTAATTGTATGTGCATGCCAGGACACAATGGCGAATATGCAGACAGTATTGATTTAATACGGTTACACCTACAGAACAGAAAAGATCATAGATACATGAAGCATTTCCTGTGTTTTTGGTCAGCTATGAATTGAAAATATAATTTGTCTTTTTTTTTTCTTCCTGAACGCGGGAATCGATATAAACTTTGAATTCACCACTCGATCTGCTAATAAAACTATTTGCCAAGCTCATGTGAACAACCCTCTTCAACGTTCACAACACTCAATTATATTATTTCTATGATTCTGAGTGATGAAATTTAGACCCTGAAACTCCCTCCCCACAGAGAAAACATCACTAGCACTGTTCTTTCGCGATTTCAATGTAAAATTCTCCGACAAGCTGCATTCCTTGGTTCCACCTGTTCAGACCTTCACAGCGAGGGGATGCCAACTCATGTAGGCAAGGTTGACTTATCTTCATCCCATTTGAAATCAATTCGTAAGTAACAAGTACCATTCAGCCAGTTTCTTCTCCAGAACTGTTACTTATTTTGCAGACTACCAAGTAGATGCTTCCCTGGCCACTAATTCTTAACCTCTTCAAATCAGTATTTGTCTATGATGTCTGAGATGAGATATTATGTACATTATTTACATTAATCGGACAATTCTTCTCATCTTTTTCGCCATATTTATTACAACCTTTCGGCCGTTGTACGCTCCAGCCTTCTTCTGGTGGTTGGAACTTTATTTCATTCATTGGGGTAGACTGTTCTAGTTCCACGTGTCATGTTTAATGGATGCCAGTTATCAGTTATCTCATGTTAATTCCCCTCTATAAGTCTCCACTGCCTTAACTGGGTATTGAACTCAGACTCTTTGGGTCCTGTCACTGGATCTAACCAACGCCTTTATCCACTGTGAATCAAATCAAATCAAATCAAACGTTATCTCTTGCATATGTCCTCATAACACGCACTTATAGCTTCAACCTCAGCCATTAACCTTTATAAAAACCTCAGCCCTTAACCCTCTTGATTGAGTGTTTCTTTCGCCTTGTATAAGCTGAACAATTGTATCAAAACTATTTTATCGTATTCTAAGTAACGAAATGCGTATCTATTCATTTCTTTCGTATATTCGGTATCACAACTGCATGGCATGTTATATATGCAGTTCTCTGTCTAATATTAGTTTTCTAATATGAATGTCTCTTTTTTTTTATGAAGAAGTTGCATACTGTAGATTTGTTTAGAAATTCTTAAGTGTTATATTTATTGCCCAGATGTCCTTCCTCGGCTTCGGCTGGGGGTTTTGACAAGTAATGGATCGTTTCTTGGTGGAAGACTGAGATTCGATCAAGCTTTGACTAGCTTGGACTGGCTTCGGCCTGGACCTGTTAGGACAAGTTATGACCAGCTTTGACTAGGCTCTGACCAGCTTGGACAAGCTTTGACCAATATTTTGACCAGTGGCCTATGAGTGGAAACACTCGGGTCTCCCACGTTAATCGACCTTGTGTCATATCTTGATTTAGTGGGAATCAAGTAAATACCTATATCCAATTGTTCTTAAATATAAGCGTAGTAAAATGAATTTACTAAAGCAATTCATGAGTGTCCATTACAACTTTAGATCATATATCTTTGCAGTATATTTTTCTGGCTATGTAAAATCAATACATAATCAATAACAGTACTCTATATTAAGAGTACCTATACGCGTGCTTATAAAAGCGAGAGGACCAGTGAAAGAATGTTAGCCAAGCCTTTAGGGGAAAATGACCACAGTTGCGAGCCTGAAATGTATCTTGACCTACGGAATTAAAGTATATCTAGCGTAAGATCAAGCCAACCAGTTTATATGCCCGGCTGATATTAGACGTGCGTAACGGTGAAAAAGAAGCAAGCCAATCGAGTTCTCGGTGCTGTTCACTGTGGCTGGCCGGCCGGTGCCACTCGGAGAAATGGCGTTGTCGTTCCTTGGTTTAATCATTGAGAGCGTCGAAGCGGAAAACGTTGACAAACAGGCGGAAACGAGAAAGGTGGTAAGTATGAAAAGTAAAATGGAAATGAAAGAAAAATCGTTTAATTAATGAATGAAAAAGGAGAAAGAAATATTGAAGGTTGAAATGACGACATACTCGGCAAAAAAGAGTGAGGGATGAAAAAGAAGTAAACGTAGCTAAAATGAAAAGAACTATGAAATAAAAGACGGGGAAGAAAGAAAGAAAGAAAGAAAGAAAGAAAGAAAGAAAGAAAGAAAAAGTCCGAAAATAAAAAATATAAGTAAAAAATTGAGAAATGAAGGAAAGTAAAAAGCAGAAAAAAGAAAAAAAGAAAGAAAGAAAGAAAGGTAGGAAATAAAAGGAGGAAAATAAACAGTAAGAGAGAATGAGTCCGATAATAAAAAAATGGGAGAGTATTGAGGGATGAATGAAAGTAAAAAAAAATAAATAAATAAATAGATAGATAGATAGATAGATAGATAGATAGATAGATAGATAGATAGATAAAAAAAAGAAAATGAATGGCGGAAAAACGCTGAAGAAAAAGTGAGAAAAATTCCGCGGATAAAAATGGAAATAGATAATCGAGGGAGGAAATAAAATAAAAAATGAGAAAGAAAGAAAGAAAAAAGAAAGAAAGAAAAAAAAAAAAAAAAAGAAAGAAAGAAAGAAAGAAAAAAAAAAGAAAGAAAGAAAGAAGGAAAGAAGAAAAATTGGAAAAAACGACAAAGAAAATAGGAAAACATATACAGAACTCAAAAAAGAGAACAAAAATTGCGAAAAGAACGGAAAACGAAAGAAAGAAAGAAAGAAAGAAAGAAAGAAAGAAAGAAAGAAAATATTTGGCTGAGATTTTCTTCCTGGGACATAAATCGACGTTAAAGCTTAAACAATATTTGGAATGTTGCATCTCTGTTCTGATATATTTTTCCCACATCAGAAATTGGCGTAATACAGTCTTCCTCATTCTACTTCTTTATCCTTCGAACGAAGCTAAGCTATCAAGAACACAACCAACACGAGTAACATCAAAAAAAAGAAAGGCACAATATAGAAAGAAAGATAGAATAGAAAGAATAATAGAGAAAAAAGGGAATGATACAAAAGAAAGATAGAAAGGAAGATATGACTGAGAAGAACAAAGAGAATGGAAATAAGAAAGAAGGACAGAAAAAAAGAGAGAGAGAAAAAGGAATCAGAAGAAAAAGAAAGAAAGAAAGAAAGAACTGAGAAAAGAAAAAAATTCGGAAGTCGAAGAAAGAGTGACGAGCAGAATATCGAGAAATTAGAGCCGTAAGTGTGAATGAAGAGCCTTATCAACTATTAGAGAGAAACTAAGGAAAGTAACGCACACCAAACGTTACGAAAGACCGGCAAAACTTATTACACTGTAAGAAAGAACATTAAGGAACAAAGGAAAAAAAATCTGAACACATTGCGATGAGTAAGCATATACTTTTTTTCCGTGAGAATAGTTTATCACCTCTTTAAAACTGATTTCGATGAACAAAAAGAAAATACCAACATCAGGACATGAATCAAATTGAACGCGTGGAAATTAGGCCGTCCTCGGGTGATATGTGGCACTTTCAACGATTCTAAAATGGCACAAATCGAAATATTTAAAGCTTGATTTATTACGTCCACATAGGCCTAAACAAAAACGATATGGATTGTACACTAAGAAATCCCACAGGTGACAAGGATGTGGTAAAAGACAGATTCTGATTATCTCCCCTTCATCAATACATAAGTACATATAAAAGACGCCATATTTGTATTGCTAATCAAGCTGAATAAATCTTCCAAAGGAACGGATTCTTTTACATTATTCATTATAATGAACAAAGAATAAGATGAGGCAATATTTTGGGAATTGCTGATAATATCTTGTCTTAGAGTAACGGCATTTAATTTCATTGCTGCTTCTAGCATTCTTTAAAATTTATAAGTATGTATTTATATTGCAACTCTACAACCCTTTTTCCGACAGGCGAAGCAGCACAAGCTTTCTATAGAATAGATTCAGAAGAGGCACATTATTTCCACAAGTTCAGCTCTTTACAGCTAATATCTGCCATGCTATATACTCATGCTGCATGCTGCCAGACTTATATATAAAAATATATAAATATCTTTATTGTTCGACTTGCGGAAGTTGGGTAAATTGAAGGAGAATCACAGAGGTTGGCATCGCGTGCACAGGAAATGACGGAGACAAAATGTTCGCTCAAACTCTAACCATCCTCTCTCATAGGCCAAGAGTTGGACCGTTTTTATAACTTTTCGACACCCACGCAACTTCACGTGGCTACGCCTTCTTCCGGTATGCCGCCTATGCAACTTCTTGTAGACACGCCTCTTCCGACCGTGTACTCACGCAACTTCGTATGGCCACGCATTTTCCGGCATGCGCCCACGCAAGCACGCGTTTCCTTCAGCTCAGGACACTTTTGCACCCTGTCTATACAAATCCCAGGAAAAGTGTGCGTCCCGTTTATTTTAGCCATTTCTTATTTATGCTGTTACCCATTCCGATTTTCGCTCACTCTCTGATGCAGCGGAATTGAGACCAAAGGTATTCCCTATCCGATAGCCAACACTCAGAGATGAACCATCACCATTCCTTTCGTATTCCTTTGTTAAGAAGGACGTTCTATTCAGTTAGCTTATTCCATTAGCCGCTGCTTTGTGGAACAGACTCCCTAGAAGATGCTTTCTGTGATTACTAAAATCTTAACCACTTCAAGCCTAGTGTTAACTGTTATCAATCCGCCATATACTGATTATATACAAGTTATATCCCACAAAAGTATGTATCGTTTGTGCATGGTATGTTACTTAATTCCAGGATGCCTTTAAATTTCTATGCTATTTTCCATCGCCTGATGCTACAGTACACTGATAATATTTTTTATCTGCTTCATTTGTCGTCTACAATTCATCGTTCACCCGCTGTGCTGTCCCTCTTGCCGATATACATGCGTTCTATCTTCTTACAAAGGAATGGTTAGTCATTTCTTCTCACTTTTCTTTTAGCAAATTATCTCAGAGGCACCGTAGTTCTCCTTCAGAGTCTGTCATTTTCACAGTATATTCGTATTTTATATTGTTAAGATTTTGCCGCACAGCAATAATTTTTGGTAGGACTTCTAGCTCTCTTAGAATTGCCCCGATGTATAGGTTAAATAAATACAGTGTCACGACTCCCTACCTGTCCTATTCCCCTTTTCTATTCTTGGGTACTTCCGCAACACGTTTTCTACCTCCATAGAGTGGTTTATTCCTATCGTGTTTTTTTCAGCAGTTCCTTAAGGTGATTATGCCGTGGCTTATCTAACATTTTGCATAGCCACCTCCGCTTTTTCTTCGGGAAAACGGATAGCGTAATGAAAAAAGCCACAAACTTAACGAAAATAAAGTTTTATTGTCAAAATGCTTATGTTATTATTAAGATGAATGACCAAAGCATTTTTAAATTATTTTTGAAACTTTTTAATCCTTTCTAATACGTTCGAAATTTTGAATAAAGTTTTCTTTTGTTTACGCCATCGCGGTAACATTATTTTTGTGCTTTGATTTCGAAATTCTTGTAAAAATCAAGTAATTGTCCGATTTTAATTAAATTTTCAACACAATTTACAAATGAATGAAATCATTTTTAGAAAATTTTAGTAATTTTTTTTTTTAAATATATTACCCACCTTACTTAACTTCATGAAATTTCACACAAAACTTTTCTATTTCCTGATTTGTTTTTTCTTTTTGTTAAAAGTAGGAGTTCTTGGAGATTGTAAATCACCTACTTTTTTTTCAAATTTGAGCTATCTAGCTAAAAATCTGCTCTGAATTGAAAAATAATGAATCCAATAAAACTATGACATTATTTAATTAGAAAAGCTTTTAATTGCTTTTGTAAATAACTAATATTAAGGACATTATTGTCTGAAGAAATAACATTTTTCAGATGAATAATGAATTT
The DNA here is from genome assembly GCA_903632075.3 of Acanthosepion pharaonis. Classification (NCBI taxonomy): domain Eukaryota; kingdom Metazoa; phylum Mollusca; class Cephalopoda; order Sepiida; family Sepiidae; genus Acanthosepion; species Acanthosepion pharaonis. The sequence continues at coordinate 696,171 of CAHIKZ030003194.1, forward strand.
GTACAAGATTTTTTTCTTTTTTTTTAAATTTTTATTATAATAATTTATAATAGTGTAAAATTCTATAATGATCTAAAAGTTTTGTCCCTTTATTATTTTGCTTCAGTTATGTTTCAAAAGGTTTTCAAAATTTCTATCCAGCTTTAACAGTTTAAAGCTTAAACTAAGTTTTACTTTTTCAGTTACTTTTTCGCTAAATATTTTTATTTTATATATTTACATTAGTGTGGGACATATTTTAATTGAATAATGATGGTATTTCATTTATTATTAAATTATAAAATTAATTGAAGAAATTAATAAAATGTAAATAAAAGTCAATAAAATATTAAATAATTGCGGAAAATATGTTCATTTGTAAAAATTAGTTGGTAGTTAAAAACCAAAAATAGGCGTTCACTTAGGTTTCTGAGAATTGGGTGATCCATAGTAGCTGTCATCGTTTCGTCAATCAACAGTCCATCAAACGTTGGATAAGATGAACAGGACCAATCGTTAATAATTGGTTGTATATTATTTTTTATGCTATACGTAAGTAATATTTATTTCAAATCAGATTAATTTAACTACACATTTTCTAATTTTACTAAAATAACGTGTCAGAAATATATATTTATTTTTTGAAAGACTTTTAAAATAGAAAAATGTGTTTTGTTTATAAATTTCTTAAAATTAAGAAAATGGCCGCTTTTAAGAAAATTTTAAGAAATCGAAATTATATTTGACATTCCAATCTATATAATTTCTATCTAAAATACACTAGAATATTTTACTTAATGGAAATAATAAATTTAATCATTAAGCTTTCAATTAAAGCTAAAATAAAATCTCCAAGAACGATTGTTCATTTTTAAAATTAAATTTTAAACCTTACGTATCGAAAATTTATGCCAAAAAAGTGAAGGTTTACATAATCTACGAAGCATACGCTCATATGGATTTATATCCTTTCTAGTGGATTTATGTCGTTTACTCTGATAGCATTCTTAACATAAAGATGGTATTTCTTGTTCCAGTGTCTCAAAAGAAATAACCCTATTCTTGCAATTTTTTTCAGGTTGAATTCTACTATGATCTCTCTTCTTTATGATTCTAATGATATCAGGCTGTAATAAAAGTTAAGTAGCAGATAGAAAGCATCTACTGACCAACAACCTAGAGACAGTATCTTAGATATTTGGCTTAACTTATTTCTGGTGACTTAGCATTTGAGAATTCAATTTGAGTTTGGTAAACTGGAAACTTCAAATGCGCCTGGTTCAGTGAAAGTAACGAATAACTGACACAACGATAAATAAAAGCTGTGATTCTTAGTTGACATGATTTATCGCTCCTAAGCATAGAAAGCGAAATCAGAACAATCTACCCTGTGGATTGAATAAAGTGTACGATTTAAATTTTTGCGAAACTGACCGAGTACACATACCTGAAAAAAGCCGGAGAGTCAAACGGTCGAATATTTGTGTATGTAGCAAATTAGATCAGCATTTTGGTCGGAACGTTAAAACGTATAATAATGATAATTCTTTTCTTTCACCTTTCCACTTAAAACAATTTATAGCTTTTTTTTTTTTTTTTTTTTTTTTTTTTTGCATACATGAATTACGAGTATCACAGCTTTTGTGTCTTGCGTTAATTATTGAATAAGACTTAATGAATTATTTCTCGGGGTGTTTACACTTTAGAGAGAAATAAAGAGCAGCGTAGGCAGAACGTCTGCTGTGTACCCCAAACTCTAACCCCCACAAAGGATCTAACACTGAAATTACATGTGCTATTCTCCACTGTCCACCACAGCGTGGACGTCCTAAAGATAATGAAAGTGTTACGGTGTTATGCCAAGACAACCACTTTGGCGTCCAGAATCTTGTCTCGCAACTCGATTCCGAAAACCTTAAAAGTGAGGGAAAATGAAAATGAAAACAATCAAGTGGAGATATAGCATTTGAAATATAATGATCACATATTTTATTGCACGTTTTTAATCCGTATATGTATAGGAACAAGTGACAGCAAGTCTCATTGCCTTCAGCGTCTCGTCATTATTATTATTATTATTATTATTATTATTGATTTAAATAACATTACGCCATCAAAATGGCGCTGCTGTATAAATATACAAAGCTCAATGTATGCAACATGAACGGCATTCTGTTAAGGGAATACCAAGATCTTTATTATTATTATTATCCATGATTGAAAGAGAAGCACACCGACACTTGTCTAAGAAATACGAATCCCAATCTAACAAACATGATACACAGTCTGATAAATCTATAGCGGACACATGCAGTACAGCCAAATATTCCTGATATAATAACAGGTTTTAATAAAACAGGGCGTAACCTTGCAGATGGTAACCAGTTAAAAATCTCTTCAAGTTAAGTAACCCGGGTTGCTCAAACGGTCTCAGATTGATGGTGTTCGAAATTCTCTGGATATGACTCCAAAGTCCTATTGATTGCATCATCCTTAAAACTCTAAAAATAAACCTCTCAACACGCAAGGGAGATGCTCCCATAATTACACCAGCTCAGGAACTGAGATAACCTCTGCGGTACCTCCAAATAGGACATAGTCAAGTGATTATAGTCAGGCAAGTGTTTTTGTAACCCATCTTCACAAAACGAAACATGTACATATTAACATATAAGTATTATTAGTATCTTCCGTAGCTTATTGCATGTGTTTATCTGATTTTATATTTATTCGATATGAAGATAAATATTTAAGTATCCAACACTTTTCTGAATGTTCGTTCTGTGTCAAGTATTCTGCAACGCAAAATCTCCTTGGCAAATTTAACGCTTTCAACAAATTACTAAAAGTCTCTGGCGCAGTTTCTACTTCTCCGATTATAATATGTACAATCTCTACTTCCGTTCTGGGTATGACAATAAACTACATTCGCGTCTTGGGTAAGACAATAAACTATATCCAACAACAAGGACTCTGATAAGGACGTTTGGAGGAGCTTGGAAGCACCTGTCAATTGCTGATGTTTCCAGGTCAGCCCTAACCCGGAGTGGTAGAAGCTGTAAAGTTCTAAACTATGAGCAAATAGTTAACTCCAAAACTGGGGTCAAAACACTATGAAAGTGTAAAAATAATTTTTAATACAAGCAATACATTTTTATAAAAATATTAAAAGCAATGAAGTTTTGAAGAAAAAATTATTACCAACAATTTATATTTTTAAAAAAGAAATATTACCAGCAAGGAATAAAATATTAACAGCAATACACTTTTTAGAAAAAATATTAGGAGCAATAGATTTTTGAAAAATATATTACTAGCAATAAAAATCTCGTCGGCATTAAATAACCCATTTATGTTGGTATGTCGTAAAAGAAACCAAACCGAACAATCTCCATCTTTTGTAATTTTATATTTTCTTGGTTTCGTGTTATAAGACTATCTAGTTCTTTGTTGTCTCTCCTTTTGTCTAGGCTACTCTGGTAACAAAGGAACACGCAACATCAATCATTTAACAAACATGAATACAACTAAAATCGGGCGCGAACGTTCAATAACTTTATTTATTTGAATCTTCATATTATTGTTATTGTTATTATTATTAATAATAATGTTGGTGTCACATATTGAGGTACTCGAAGGAATTTATGTTTTTCCAGGATGGTGACAACAATACTACACACAACTAAAGAACATTTCGGATAATCCTTGCAAAGTAATGATAACAGTTTTCTGGAGGTTTACAATCTTCGTCATAATTCAAGTTTCCTCTAATTACTTGTTTAATTGTCTATGTGTTGATGAAGCTTTACTAATTAGTCCAGGAATTACTAAAAAGAAAATACCATGCTCTATACCTTCTTCAGTTCGATTCTTCTTTTATATCGTAATTGTTTTATTCATTAAATATTTACTTCAGCTAAAATGGCAGAAAGTCAGAGAAAATGTCTCGTTGTTGCTTTAAGTCTGTATAAATATAAAGACTTTTTTTTAGAGCTGGCAGGTAAACTTTGCGTCTTTTTTTAACAAATTTATGCTTAATTCTTTTTGCAACACAGAATTATCGCAAATAATTTCATCGTAACTTTCTTCAGATGCAGGTGTTTGTATGAACAAACGCAGAAATGGAATATATGACAATTCTTCTTATAGTAGTTATGAGATATAGTGAGTCTTCTTATGCATTTAATCCATAATACTTTTTTGAGTCGGTTGCAATAGCTTCCCTCTGTCTTTTCTACAAATATTTTCATGGCAACTGCTTTGATGAGCTATTTTCACTGGTATCCAAATTGCATGAATTTAAGAGTGCTACTAGGTTGGCATCTCGGTCGCACCCTTTCATTGTGAAAACAGTTAAATGTAACCGCCTCCTCTATTCCAACAGCCTTTTCTCTCGCACTTCCTGACAGTGGAACTCTCTTCCTCCTGCTTGTTTCCCTGATAGCCATAATCTTCAAATATTCAAATGTAATGTCAATCGACATCTTTTAAATGCCTTGATCCTGACCCTCACCCTTCTTTATATCCTTTCCTCAAATATCCTTCTTAACACTTACTCTCATTCTCCGTAACCCCTTGCGGGCTACTAGCACTCCTGCCTTGATTGGGGTGAAATGCTCAAAAATAAATATTACTACCTGAGAACGATATTAAATATCAATCGACATCTTCTGATGCCTTGTTCCTGATCGGCGTCCTTCTTTATATCCTTTCCTTAAATATCCCTGTTTATTCTTTACTCTTGATCTTTACCCTTGCGTGCTAGTGGCACTCCTGCCTTGCTTGAGGTGAAATGCTTAAAACAAATAATAATTCTAAGGTTTATTTGCAGGTGTGACCTTAATCCTTTGATCCCTGCGTTCCTGAACAATTTTAACCCTTCTGCCTGAGCTCATAAGTCAAAATTCACAAATAATTGGTATGTAATGTTTCACGGTAGATATGAAAAATAATTACAGGTGTTTACCTACCATACAACCAGTGACTGGGCATTACGTCATTTTTCTCTACCGCCGTTAAGGCTGTGGTCAAGGGTCAAAGGGTTAATCATAACCCCGGATGTTTTCCGAATTACTCAAAGCCATTTAGTACAATAAGAACACAAATTTACAACAGAATCACACCGACATCTGCGAGGTTTAGTCAAAATATATCGGGTCTGTTGCTATGGTAACGGAGTACTTTAAATACGCAAACTAAAGCCGATTCGCACAGTGTGACCTTGAACTTTGTCGGGCTTACACACTAAGTGATAACGTTCTCAATCATTTTCCTTGTTAATAGCGTTGCTTAGAAGGAAAGTGTGTAGAGTGTGCCCGTCTCATCACATCACAGAGGTTCCATCAGTGATCATGGCTTTTGCTTGTGCCAAATATTCACCCGATCTGACAACCACTATATTTTCTTGATTTGCTCCATTCTGCATTTTTGCCTCATCAAAAATCAAATCTCACTTGGAAGAAACAAGATTCAAAGACATCGAGGCAGTTCAATAAACTCTAAAAAAAAAAAGAGCTCTAGGAATGCTTCCATTAATATAAATGACGTTAGATAGTGTTTGACCTCAAAAGGAGATCACGACAAAAGAGATTAAATGCCAAATTGATATGTGTTATTTATAGAACCGACCTCGATATTTTTTTTCATCAGTCATCGTATTTACAGCTTTAAACTTGTCTTGCAACAGATACGAAGCATCTAGGTCGTGAGACGAGCGTGTTAGCCATCACGTTATGCTAGGTACCCTTATTTACGAAGCTTTATGGCTACTGAATTAACTTTTTGTACTGCTTTTGTTTTTACCACATTGATCCAGTCCATCCATTCTACTGCGTTTTAGAATCCAAGAAAAAAGAAAGGTAACTTTTCTACTAAAAATGTTGGCGAACAGAAGCGAATTTGGGAGCTAATATGACGACAGGCACAGCTCATTTCCAGCATTGTGAGCTACACGGATAATGTCGTTGTCAGCTCCATTGGTTGATTCCGGAATATATCCATAGGAGAGGTTTTCTAATTGTGATGAAGTAGTTTTGAAAAAACATCTACCGAACTGACTAGATAAAATATAAATAATTCAACGCATATGGGGCATTAAAAAATTTCCTCGCAAATTTATGCCTGTAGTCTGTGAGTTGGGCTTTTATCTTCTGTAACCGAACAGTGACTAAACAGATTAGTTTGTTAATCGAAATAGCAAGTACAAATGTATAATATTTTCAAGGAAAATTATTTTTACGAAGTCTAGAATTAATTCAATTAAATACGTTAATTAATCAATAGGGACAAAAATAATAATATGTTTATATATATATATATATATATATATATATATATGTGTGTGTGTGTGTGTGTGTGTGTGTGTGTGTGTTATAATAACAATAATAATAATAATGGACTCTCCCGTTGGTTTCGACGTATGAGGATCTGACAGCTTAATTGATTCAGTTATGTATAAACATAAAAGGTCTTAATATGCCTTAAAATAATTGTCGGACTTTGCCCGTTTTATATATATATATATATATATATATATATATATATATATATATATATATATATATAATAGACTCTCCCGTATGTTTCGACGTATGAGGATCTGACAGCTTAATTGATTCAGTTATGAAATTTTGTGCGATAATCTTAAGTGGCACTTAGGACCCGCTAGTGATTTACAAAGGAGGCCCCATTTGAAGCAAGAGTGCTGATCGTGGGATGAGATCACTGTTAGATTGGCTGACCTTTAAAATCTGCTCTCGCTTCTTGAAGATTGAAAACTGCTGAGTCCACTAAAAGACGTTGATCTCCATTCTACCTGCCCCAAGGCTAAGGGCTCAAGGGTGTTATGTGGTATATTGACAACTGATAAGTTGCTTTCATCTTGTCTTTGTATGTTAACCATGGGCGTCCTACATTCCTGTAGCCCTGATCTGGCTGTACATTAGGATCTTGGGTATCAGACATTCTCAAGACATGACCAATCCACCGTAACGGAGACTGTATGATAAAAGTCTCGATTCTTCCAATATTACACCTGTTAAACAGGTCTACGTGAGATGCCCTATCTTGAAGGTTAACTCCACAGATTGCACGCAGACAGATTTATGGAAAACATCCAGCAGGCGTACATGGTACCTGTATGGAGTACAAAAGGATGGCAAGTACAACAGCTCTGTAAACCCGAATTTTTTGTATCCAGTCGAATAACCCTCTCATTCTACAAGCGATGTCGAAGTTTGACGAAAGCACTGGTAGCCTTAGCAATCCGATGCATGATTTCATCATCTAAAGTTAAAGGTATATATATATATATATATATATATATATATATATATATATATATATATATATATCGGGTTTCGATTATACCTCTGAGTTTTCAGCGCCCAGTTGAAAGGAAGGCGAATTTTTACGTACCTATTTATTCGAATAAACACGACAATGACCGATAGGGCTTAGTTAATGTAAGAGTTTTGCAATATTAGCAATAGTAGTCATCGTATACAAATTCGCGCTTTTTCCGAAGAGTGCTCGACCAGAATTAAATTTTTCCGGGGACGTATATATATATATATATATATATATATATATATATATATATATATATATGCGAAAAATATATAGAAAATAGGAAAGAACTCGTTAGGTAAATAATCCAAAGTTTTTTAGTATTTTTGTTATTGTTTTTAAAAAATAGTGCTCGATACAATGTTAGCCACTTACGACAGTTTTTATATACACGAAACCCTTTCAGAATAAAATAAAAAAATAAAATAAAAAATAAATAAAGCTCCATAGACATTTAACCAGACTAGACGATGTCATCTTCCGCTTTAAATTTAGACATCCCAACCTTACCCTGACTTGACATCTGTGAATGTAACTGAGATAATGATACAAATTATTAACACCTTACGCCCCTTTTCTTTAAACAATTGGTCTAGCCGTTACCATAGAAATTTTGATTTCAATAATGAACATGCTTATAAAACGCGTAAATTTCAGAAATAAGTTACTCTAAAAAAATTTCGCTTGAAGATGGAACAGAGCTTAGTAGTTTAATTCAATTTAATTCAAATAATTATACTGAAGTTTTCGACTCTTGTTTTGAAACATGAGAACTCTTATGTAGCGTGTTGGAATCATATTTTTAAATAAATAAAATTATATATATATATATATATATATATATATATATATATATATATATATATATAAAGATCACATTTCAGACGTACAGTGTCCGACCACTATTAGTTTCATGCTTTTACGCAGATGTCAGGCGTTCGGCAACTGCATTGCGAAAATGGGAACATTTAGTGTTCAGGCAAGACTAAGATGAAAAAAATACATACGGTGCGTGTACACCTTGCTTAAATCAACCAATCTCACCTGGCCTGGAGCGTAGAGAACATCCATCCGACAAAGATCAAACTAAAGCCGTAAACAATCAATTATACCTGATCCAAAAAAAACAACAAAAAAACCAAAAAAAAACCAGAAATATCTTGCCGATGCAGCAAAAAATGTTCACCGTCAGATGAAACAATGCAGTCGCGGTCTAGACGCCTAAAGCATTCAAAAAAATTGCCATTTTATATGATGTTGAACACTTTCCGGCGTACATTTATGGCAGATTCTTTTTAAGAGCTGCTTATTTCTATTAATCTTAGAAAGCTTTGCCATGTGTGTCTTCGTGGGTCCGCCTGTTGAGCAATTACTTGCTTGATAGCATTATTTTATTCAGAAAAAACTACAGATCATAAAAGAGGGACCAGGGTTTTTTTTGATGCTTTGTATTTTCTCGATGAAAAACAATATAACCTATCTTTATATTTATGTATGCATTATGTATTTCGGGAGTTACAAAAAAATCTCTTTGTTTCCCGGAATTTTCCCAGTAATTTCAAAGAAGTGTATTTACGGGAACATAAAACAATTTTATCGATGATACACAGACCTCAGCATGCAAGAAAATGTTATGTGAAAGAAAACAGTAAAATGACTTACTGAAAAACTGATTGGTGAAAGGACAACGGCATATTTTGCTAGAAATTACGGTTTACGATGTTTATAGCAGAAAAAAAAAACAATTGTGCAGCGTGTGGTCTTGTCACCCCTATATAATACAATTTTCTATTTCAACGCTCTTTGGGGTATTATGAAGGAGAGAGTTTCACATGAACGATGTCAGAATACTAATCAGTTCAATGACGCCATACGCAGAGCCTTTGCAGCAAGCTTCAGTTTTTGCAAGCGCAGCTTCGTAAAAATTTAACACAGAACAAGGCGTTGCATCATTTTATGCCACGAAAATGATGGTGTTCATACAAATCTTCTTGATGTGTGACAACGTCAATGAAAGTGGATAAATTGAAACCAGTACATGGGCTTTGTATTACTGTATTACTTGTTCTCTTGTTGTCATTATTTTCCCGGGGGAGGGGGTGATAAGATTTCGTACCAATCTGCAGTTTTGCTTGTTCCTAAAATACTTGCAATAAAATGACCGAACATGTTCTCTAGTGCGCTACAAGATGCAGACAGACAGACAAATTGCAAATTCAAAAAAACTTCAAAGACTTTGCCCGAGAACTTGAATATGTTGAATATGTCGATTTTCTAAGCGAAGCATAGATGTGTCCCAAAGCCGAAAGTATGAGACATCCAGTGAGGTTCGAACTCACTGCTTCGTCGTAATTGTGCTACCGATACAAGCTTGTTAAACATTACATTTCGAGATTCGCAAATGTTTTTCTAAGCACAGTTTAGATATGACTCGGGATCGGAAGTATGAGGCACCCAATGAGGATCGAACTGAATATTCAGTCGTAATTGTTTTACCGATAAAAACTTGTTAACCATTACACCTCGGTGTTCCCAAACGTTTTTATAAACGTGGCATAGATGTGGCACAAGACCGAAAGTATGTAACGGACACGACTGGAATTGAAACTCGGCCATCAGACTTCTTAATCCTAGTCGCTATCCGTCAAATCACCGAACACTAGTAATAATAATAATAATAATAATAATAATAATCAGTAAAACCGACTTCTCCCGGAAGCCGGGATTATAACATCACTCTCGCTAGCTATTCATATTACAATGAACTCGAACATAAATCTTTGCTCTAAACTGTTTACCTTGTGCCGCATAATACTCTTCTCATTAATATTAAATCACGCGGTGGAGTAGTAGTTAAGGAGCAACGCTAGCAACATTTGCAATTCTTCTGTCTGATTCTTACTTTTAACCTTGCTTCACAAAACTCCATATTTATCAAATACGTCAACGTAAAAAAGAAAAGTTTAACTGCTTGACCCGTATAAGACGGCTATTTTGCTGTTGCCCTACAGGATAAATTTCCAAACATTTTTCTTCATTTATGACTTCCAGATTGTATTCTGACAATGCCATTTTAATTCTAACATCTATGTCGAGTTCAACCATGATCCCAGAATATATATTATTGCGCGTCGATTTAATAAGTATATTTGCTACGTTCTATTTAAGTTATATCACAAAATAAGTTGGGTTGTGCAGTTCGAAAATTTCCATCGATATAACGATTTTTTTCCTTCTATCTATTAGCAATGGTTGTTTTGCGTTGATATAATTTTCCGCTTTTTATTTCGTTCTCGCTATTTTTAAATATTTCTTGTGGCTTCAAGAACTCAAAAATATCTGCCGATTTGGTAATTGCTCTCTGAACAATTCTCTGTTTATATCGCATCAGCTTTTTTATATGAAAAAAAAAAGATGTTTCTTTTGTTCCTTCTCCATAACGGTTTATTGCATATCAAGAGAAGTGATGCTATTTACTTAGTTCTATTTAGCACAAGTAAAGAGCCATTCCTGAAGATCAAACTTACCACTCAAATGTTACTTCCCCAGGCGTCCCAAATGTAGTGCCGATTGGTCTTAATCGTTGGCAACACTTTAAAAATATTCCAGGAAAAGAGATCCTATTTAGACTTAGCTTATTTTTTTTTATACATTCGGAAAGAATGCCTTTGGGAAAGGCATGAAGCCATTTTTACCTATGCATTGTTCAGACAAACTACATTCCTTGGATCTACAAGAGATATGATGCAGTATGCCACGTAGATTATCGACAGATCTTCATTCCTTTCATATCCAAGTATGTCTTACCACCACATCAGGTTGAAACACTGTTTCCCGTATAATCACCAAGTTAAGTAACGTCGAGCCGAGTCAGTACCTAGATGGGTGACAGCTTTGGATGCGTGGGTGGTGAATTAGACAATGGCTCGGAATTGTTAATCGAATAACCGAGTTCCAATTCCCGTTAGGTTCGTTATATTCACTTACGCGCAGAAACAATTTAGAAAGGTATAAATCCAGCTCTTCCCCCGGCTATGGGTTAATTATTAAGAATAGTATTACTAAGCCATTATTATCTCCAACACAAAATAAATTCTGGTAACTAATATATATATATATATATATATATATATATATATAGTAATTTCCACGCAGACTGACTTTTCCCCAGAACTAACTCAGTGTCGAACGAAAAGCGAGAAAACATTTACCCGATAATTACAAAGTTAGTCTCTTCAAATCGAACCTCAACCATTATCTTTCCTACATAGCCTCATAATCAGCACTTCTTACCTCTTCCTCTCACGTTCATATAACAACCTCATTCATACCCCCGTGAGGATGCTTCCCTGATCGCTACAATCTTTACCTCTTCAAGTCGAGGGTCAGCCATTATCTTTCCTATATATTCTCATAATCACCACTTCTTACCTCCTCCTCTCGCGTTCATATAACAACCTCATTCATACTCCCATGAGGATGTTTCCCTGGTCGCCACAATCTTAACCTCTTCAAGTCTAGGGTCAACCGTTATCTATCCTACATATCCTCATAATAAGTACATCTTTCCCTCCCCATGTACGCCCTTACAGCGTTCTCAGTTTCTAACGCCCTAACTTGAATAGCTCTCTGTGCTTGCATAGTGACACAGTAGCAATAAGTATTAGAAGCAGTTTGCTTTATTTCCTCTTCGTTATTTTTAATATTTCTTCATTGGGAACGGTTAGTAACGACGTGTTGGTTACAAAACATTGAATTTAAACTCAGTTCTGAAGCATCAACCAAGACCTCTTTTTCAAAAAGCCCAAATTATCTTCGTTGTCTAGGGGGCATCATGACGGTTATCTTTTTATCGCATCACTTTTAGCTGTTCGTTTTATTGCAGCCATTAACAGCGATGTTTTCTTTACTTTTGCTTAGCTGTACATATAAAATGAAGTTTCTGCCTATCCATTTGTCCCCTATAGAATCAGGATCTACTGGATTAATTTCAACCGTACTGGGCATGCCAGTAGGCTACGACAAAGGTATTGCCTAAGGCTATGTAATGTTGACCTAGGTCAACCTTGAAGGTCGTCGAAGGTCAAAATTAATGTCAAACAAGTCATTGTAAATTAAATATCTATTTCAGCATGAAAATAAAACGGCAAGAGTGCAAATCAGTTTTTAGTAGAAAATTAAATGCGGGGTTACGTTCCTTGATCATTTTAAAAACATATACAAATAAAATGAATTGATTAAAATAAAGTGCTTGTATTTAGACAAAATTAGTTCCGGGGCCAAAACATGAATCTCATTTTGAATTTTCTAAAAAATAATAAGAAAATAGATATTAGAGAACAGAATATGCAATTTAAAACGTCTATAAAGTGGCTATGAGAAAAAAAATGTTCCTTTTTTTCTTAGCAACACAAGAAGAGCCCACTTATCATGGGGAAATAATTTAGGACTTGTATTATAAGATTATTTTAGTATTTAAAACTTCACTTGTATTAATTGAGACTTATAATCTTTAATTTAAACTAAGTGAAATTTATTATAGCATGCTTAATATGCACTCAGTAATAAAGAAATTATGTGAGTTATGAAGGAAGGACTTAATTGGCTCTTTGGTTCCCAATAAGACATCATGGATTCCAACTATGTATTTATAGAAACATAATTGCGGTAAGACAACTCGATTACCTCCCCTGTCTTATGATTTGTATAAATAAGTTCTCTTAGCCAAAACGGAAAGACGCTATAGTTATGTTCATTAAAGGTACATTAATCCAAACTAGACTCCAAGTTTTCCTTACAATTTATTGAACGTAATTATGGATAAACACATTAAACCAGAACGTCTCAACTTGGAGACCCATCTTCTACTGACGCTTGGCAATATTGGAACCGATTATTGGAAGGATTCTTGCTTGCACTGGAAAACGTTCCATCCACTCTTATTACGGAATACGGATAGAATTAACCTACTACTGAACCATGTTTCCATATCCGTATGTACCAATATTTCTCACTACAAAACTTACCAGATTGTCATGGATGCTTTAGACGGAAGTTTTATGAAGAGACGAAACATAATTTTTGCCCGACATGTATTAGCAACTATTCGCTAATCCCCTAAGGAGGGGTTAGAACAATATCTTCTACGATTAAAAATCTTAAGTCGAGACTGTGACTTTGAAGCGATGACAGCAGCTCAGGCAAAAGACTTCGAATTCTTCAATGACTCCTTTATAAATGGATTAGAATCGAACTCTATCCGTCAAAGATTGATGGAAAATAAACAAGTAAATTCAGCTACTGCTCGCAAGTAGGCGCTTACCTTAGAAATGGAAGGAAAACAATTATATTCATACCTACAAATCAGTGTTGCAGAGGCTTCACTAAGTACTCACACTATTACTAGTCCACCAGTTCAAACGACCAAACCAGAGAAAAAACGACACTCCTCTACGACAAACTTCTCCATTTCTGTCACCCCCCGCTCCGCCAGTTCAAAATCTCCCCCCGGAAGACACTGTATTCACTCCTAGTCCTGCAGCCAGACGAAATTCTTATTTTTGTGGTTTCAAACTACACTCCTGGTCGTGTTTTCCTAGCAGAGAACTTAAATACCACAAGTGCAGGAAGAAGAGACATTTCTCTAAGGTTTGTCGATCAAGCTTTTTTCTTTCACCTGGTTCAAATGCTCCTATTGCGACTATTATCGTATCAACTGCCAACCCTAAATTTCTTTCAAAGGTTTTATCAACGGTAAAAATAAACGGGGTAGAAATGAATGCTCTAGTCGACACAAGAAGCTCAGAGAGTTTTATTAGCGTTAATAGTGCAAAAAGAAACAAATTTAAAATCGTACTTTGTGATGGTAAGGTGGCTATGGCGAATGCTTCATTATCTTCGCAGGTTAGAGGATATATTTTGGCCGGCCTTGAGTTGAATCAAAATAACTACACTAACATAAAACTTTCCGTGATGCCAAAACTGTGCTGCGGTATTATACTGGGTTACGATTTCTTCAAAAAGCATTCTAGTAATAATTTTCCATTTGGGAGCCCAAAACCTGCGTCGAATATCTGACGATTGGCTACCCACCCCTGCTCCGCCAGTTCAAAATCTCTCTCCGGAAGACACTGCATACATTCCTAGTCCTCCAGCCAGACGAAATTATTTTTGTGGTCTCAAAATAAACCCCTGGTCGTGTTGCCCAACCAGAGAAACTAAATACCACAAGTGCCGGAAGAAGAGACATTTCTCTAAGGTTTGTTGATTAAACTTTTTTCTCACCTGGTTCGAATGCTCCTATTGCGACTAGTATCGTATCGATTGCAAACTCAAAATGTCTTTCAAAGGCTTTATTAACGGTAAAAATAAACGAGGTAGAAATGAATGCACTAGTCGACACAGGCTAACTTGTCTAACTGTCTGCCTTCGGGTGGAGAGGAACCCAGACGAGGCTCCGCCGAAGGGCAGAGAGATATCAAGTGTACATATTTTCGGAAATTTTGACTTTATTTTACTGGATTCTTATTCTAGCAATAAACATAAACTTAATTTACATTACTTAATTACATTCTTTACTGTCATATTGACTGTGAATATAGCAATACATTCTTCTTCTTATTATTATTATTATTATTATTATTGCGATTTCTGGTGTGTACTCAGTTCTTTCCGGATCCCGGCCGGAGACATAAAGTCAGAAATGGCATCATTACATTTTCCACTGAGCAAAAAAAAAAAAAAAAAGCAAACAAACACATTTTACATAGATAAAGCCCTTCGTAAATGTGTTGTACACGTGGGATCTTTTTTAAATTATTTCTTTAAGCCATGGGCTGCCAGGAATCCATTCAATAAGTTTATTGGAATCTTTTAAAACCAATTCAAGGGCTCCAACTACAATAAGAATTGTTGATGTTCTCATGTTCCACATTTTTGAGATTTCGATTTTATGGTTTGCTAACTTCTTGAAGATCTTCAAAGATACTTTGCAGTCTGCAGGGACTGCCATATAAATAAGGAAGCGATTCGTTTGTTTGCGGTCTCTAATAACGATGTCTGGGCGTTATTATTATTATTATTATTATTATTATAGTTTTCGCTTTTCTTCTTTCATTTCATTCCTCTTCCGCTTTATTTTCTTTTTCTCCTTTTTTTCTTTCTTCCTATTCCGCATATTTTTCTTCTTCTTTACCACTTTTGGTTTACATTCCTTTTCTTCCTCTTCATTTTCTTTACTCTTTCTTGCCTTTTTTTTAATTTTTCATTCTTAGTTTTCCTTTCGGCCTTGTCCTTTTTCTTCTTCCAAAAATTATTTCTCCTTGTCTCTTTTATTTTTGCATATTCCTTTTTTTCCTTTTTCTGTTTAATATTTTCTGTTTTCTTTTACAGCTGCTTAACCCCATTCATCCTCCACTTTTTGTTTTATCCTTTTTACACGTTTATCCTTCCATTTTGTCTTTTACTTCCTTGTTCTTCTCTTTCTCTCTCTTCCACGATTTTCTTTCGTTTCATTTTTCTTTCACATCTCCTTTTCCTTCATTTTCTTTTTCTTCATTCTTTCTTTCTTCTCATTTCTTCTTACTTTCCTTCTTTGTTTTTTTTTTTTGTCTTTCTTAGATAATTTCTTTCTTTCATTTGTACTCTTCTTCTTTCTTTTTCTTTGTTCTTCTTTTCATCGAACTTTTACTGTTTTCTTATTTTATTCCTTATTTTCATTTTCTCTCTTACTTTTCCTTTGACTTTTTTCCTTCAGTGGATTCTTCTTCTTTTCACTTTTGAGTATTCCTTGGAAAGATAGTTTTTGCATTCGTTTTTAAATAAAAGTATGTTCTTTAAACAACGAAATCTTTCCTTCTCCGCAGATATTACATTCTTCTTCTTCTTCTTCTTCTTCTTCTTCTTCTTCTTCTTCTTCTTCCATTATTATTATTATTATAATCTTCTTCTTTTTCTTCTCCTCCTAGTCTTCTTCTTAATATTATTATTATTATTATTATTATTATTGATTTCTTCTTTTTCTTATTCTTCTTATTATTATTACGATTATTATTATTCTAGTCTTCCTCTTCTCCTAGTCTTCTTCTCCTACTCCTTCTTCTTTTTCTTCTCTTTCTTCTTCTTCCTATTATTATCATTATTATTATAGTCTTCTACTTCTTCTACAAGTTTTCTTCTTCGTCTCCTTTTCTTTTTCTTCTTTTTTCTTTTTCTTCTTCTTCTCCTCCTCCTCATTCTCTTTCTTCTTTTCTTCTTCTTCAAGTCTTCTTCTTTTATTATTATTATTAATTATTCTAGTGTTCTTATTTTTTTCTTCTTCTCCTAATTCTTCTTTTTCTTTTGTTTATCTTCTTCTTCTTCTTCTTCTTATCATTATTATTATTATTATTATTATTATAGTCTTCTTCCTCTTCTCCTAGTCTTCTTCTTCGACTCCTTCTTCTTTTTCTTCTCCTTCTTCTTCTTCTTCTTCTTATTATTATTATTATTATAGTCTTCTTCTTTTTCTTCTTCTTCTCTACTTATTATTATTATAGTCTTCTACTTCTTCTTCAAGTTTTCTTCTCCTCCTTCTCTTCTTTTTCTTCTTTTTCTTTTTCATGTTCTTCTCCTCCTCCTTCTCTTTCTTCTTTTCTTCTTCTTCAAGTCTTCTTTTATTATTATTATTATTAATTATTCTAGTGTTCTTATTCTATCTCTTCTCCTAGCCTTCTTTTTCTTTTGTTTATATTCTTCGTCTTCTTCTTCTTCTTCTTCTTATTATTATTATTATTATTATTATTATTATAGTCTTCTTCCTCTTCTCCTAGTCTTCTTCTACTCCTCCTTCTTTTTCTTCTCTTTCTTCTTCTTCTTCTTCTTATTATTATTATTATTATAGTCTTCTTCTTTTTCTTCTTCTTCTTCTTCTTCTTCTTCTCTACTTATTATTATTATAGTCTTCTACTTCTTCTTCTTCAAGTTTTCTTCTCCTCCTTCTCTTCTTTTTCTTCTTTTTCTTTTTCATCTTCTTCTCCTCCTCCTCCTTCTCTTTCTTCTTTTCTTCTTCTTCAAGTCTTCTTCTTCCCTTTCTTCTTTTTCTTTTTCTAATTTTCTTCTTTTTCTTCTTCTTTCCTTCTTTTTCTCTGTCTTCTTCGTTTTGTTTAGGCGTGCAATTTTCCTAAGAAAAGATGCTAATATTTAGCTTGTGTCATCAAATCAAGTATCATATGACGTGACAGCAAATACCAGGCAGGTTTCTTTCTTCTGAATGTGTCAATATGTATTGAGTTCTGTGGCCGATAAAACTCGACGTCTTGATTCCAATTTCAAAAGCTTTCCATATAGAGAAACAAACACAATTATTTCAAAACCAGTGTGCATTTAGAGACCAGTTTGCGTAAAACGCCAACAACCATTCCATATTCTACGTGGTGTCTCTCATCACTGTAAGTCTATTTATACCAGGCATCGACAACATTCTTAGTTCTGTATTTCCTCTTCCATTCTTTAGGGTTCAAATTGACACCGGTTTTTATGAGTTTCGTTTGCTGATGAAAATATGCAACGGATGCCGAAACGTTTCAGCGTGAGTCAAGATATCTGATAATCCTTTTTCTAAACCAATAATCAGTAAGAGATTGATTCTGACAAATATACTAACAATGGTGTCTGAACAAATCGAATTTGGAGTGGCATTCTGTTTACTATTTTTCTATGTGCCATGACCCGTTAGGACATGGATGATCATGGCTCTCCACAACTTCGCAGCTATTAGTAATTACTGATTTTTACTATTACTCCAACTTCCTGTTTTGCAATCTATTTGCAGAAGTTCGTTAGGTAGGTTATTTGATGCTTTCACCTGTGCATCTTGCCGTCAGTATGTGAGTGTCAAATTTTCTAGGCCTTCTTTCCTCATTATATGATTTAGAAGTTTTATTTGTGTCTTGATTTTAAGTCAATTTTTCCTCTTTGCTTTCATTTTCCTTAAATCTATATTCCGTCATTGGTATTCTAAGCATTCTTCTGAAGAACCACATTTGCCTCCAGCCTCTTCATCTGCGAGGAAGTTGTCCAGCATTCACTGACATATAAGATGACTGATATCACATGATATTCAGTTATCGCTTACATTGAAACCTGTGTAAACCGTGCACAGAAAACTTTGATGATATTTAATAGCAAACATTAATGTTACTTAATGCATAGGCTAGACAGGCTAAAGTAATAGAATGGAAACCCAAAGATCCATGTGTCTTTTTTACCAACTCTCACCCACAAAAAGAATACAGTTTAATGGTTAAGAGGAATTTATAACCCGTATCGGCAATGCCATTTGAGTAGTGGTTTGAAAGCCGTGATGCAGTGGCGCTTGCTTATATTTTGATATAAACGTGAAAGATACGCGCGAAAATGTACGGTACGGTTGCGGCGGCAGAGAAGACCTGCGCACTTATAGACGTCAGAGTTTTGTTCTCATATACAGTTTGTCCATAAAGTTCGTGTGCACTTTAAAAAATTTATAACTCTATTTGTATTTGCGATAGAAATAATTTGTAAAAAGGATTAGAAAGAAGTAAATGTATATTTTTTAAGGTTTTATTGAAATTTTATTTAAGTTTCCACATGTCCTCCATCATTAGCAATACAAAGGGTAATACGATTTTGCAGTTCACGGAAAACATTTGCCAACTGATTTACAGTAATGCCTGAAATCACATTAGTTATTTTAGCTATACATAAAACTAGGTACATTAAACTTTATAACATTTTTTACAGATTATTTCTATCGCAAATACAAATAAAGCTATGCATTTTTTAAAGTGCACACGAAATTTATGGACACCCTTTATTTGTTTATTCATAGTTTTAACAAAGGGGACTTGAATGACAGTTAGAATCTGATGAAGATAAAGATTGTTGTTGTTGTTTAACCCAGTTGAATGTTGTCTAGCTCAATTAAATGCCGTTTAAATCAGTTAAATGGTGTTTAACCCAATTTTAAATTATTGCAACTAACCATATTAAATATTCTCTCATAGTTTTAATACTTAACCCCCACTTATGCCATTGATCACCATTGATTCGAAACGATGATGATGTCACTTAGAGAAAATAACAGTTTGCCAGTCTTCTGCTATTCTCACTTATCTATCTATCTATCTATTTCAGTCTGTTCATATCTATCTATCTATCTATCTATCTATCTATCTATCTATCTCCTCTACTCTCACTTCCTTCAAGAAACTGACTACTACTACTTCTGTTACATATCCCATCAAATAAAGTGAGATAAAAAAAAATAATGAAAAAATTCATACCGAGGGACACAATGGAAAATGGAAATGCCAATCACTAAGAGGTGCATTAGTGACATCAGCAAACGAGGTCATTCCAAAGGATTACAGACAAAAAAGGAAAAAAAAAAAACGAATGGATGACAGAAGAGATTCTTGTCATGATGCAAAGGAGACAGAAAACTCTGCCAAGATACGGAACAGAATACAGAAAGTTTCAGAAATATATAAGGAACAAATGCAGACAGGCTAAAGAAGAGTGTCTAAACAAAACAAGTACACAGATTGAGTACCACCAACAAAGGAGACATCCACAAACAAATAAGGCAACTAACAGGACAGAAGACATACTCGGTAAGAGGCTGCTTAAAATCAAAAGACAGAACAGTCATATTAGAGAAGGAAAAATTCTTCAAAGCTGGGACGAGTATATTGGAGAACTCTTCCACAACAAAAGAGAACAAACAGTAATACACAGAACTACGGACGGACCTGGAATTCTAAAAACCGAAGTAGAAGTTGCACTGGCCAAATTGAACAGAAACAAGGCGACAGGGCCAGACGGAATCGTAGCGAAATGACAGCCTTAGATGAATTTGGCATAGACAAGATCACATAAATAATAAATGAAATCTACAACAGTGGGGATATACCGAAATATCTCAGCAGATCTTTTTTTCATAGCACTATCTATGAAACCAGACGCAAACGAATGTGACCTCAACTGAACAATCAGCCTAATGAGCCACGTGACAAACTCACCACTTACATTCTGATGAATAGAAATCAAGGACAAAAATTCATATACATATATGTCCGAAAATCCTTCATATTTGAATTATTATATTCAAATAAAGTATACGGTAGATGGCGCTGTGTTGCCATGTACACGAGATTACATTTCTCATTCGTGTACATTTGTAGCCTGCCTTTCTTTAAAATTTAACGTGTATAGTAGTGCTTAACTGAGAAGTGTTCCCTTTAACAATTGCAGGATATTCATATTGTCTGTAGGCAAATATTAATTTTTAGATAAACCCGCGAGAATGGTAATAGACGAGAGGCTGCACGGCTGTATCAGTTTGCGTTTCGGAGTCTAAAGGCAGCCGAGTCATCCAAACGTTGCTATTGTTTATAGCCGTGTTGCTTAGAATGGATCTGTGGTACCACAATGACCGAGGTCTTCTCGTAACACACTCTACAGGCTGTCCGATTTGGTCCAGGTATAAGTACATGTTAAGTGACCCTAGCAAGTCTTACATCTCATAATAGCTAATGGAGGCTACTTCAAGAGCATCTCTTGTATCCCTATCATTGCAATATGTGCAGGGCCTTTCCCGCTCTGATCATTCATCGCGAGAGAACTTTTGCCAATTGTTTATTACACAACTTGCCGAACCGTTGTTTGTCCCTTCTTTCTGGTTTCTGGATAAGACATTTGAAAGAGATGGAATAACACATTTACATAACCAACCTTTGAGGACGGATCGGAGTCCCCATTACAGTTTAGGCACCAGCATCAGTTTACGATTAAGGTATGGCCTGAAATTTTAGGTGACTCTCGGGTAAGTTTGTATGTTCTCCCTGTACGTCTTACAGGAGCTGTACACAGAGAGTTTATTACGAATCATCTTCCAGACCTGCTAGATGATGTACCTCTGCTAATAAGAAGATGCATGTGGTTCACGCATGATGGGGGTCCAGTATATTTTAGTCAAATTGTTCG
>CAHIKZ030003194.1:722500-810000 GCA_903632075.3 Acanthosepion pharaonis
TATTCCGAATGTGTCATGTTGGTTGTAGGTATTTCAGGAGACACACGTTTTTATCTCTCAACGCGTACATTCCCTCAACAATAAGAATGTTAGCGGAAATAACAAGATTGTTAATAAAGATTATTGGAAATTCGTTGGAAATAAAGAAATTGTATTCTGATTTGCTATGTGATATCAATCCTTTTGTATGACTGGGTACTTGAAGGCAACAGAAATGTCGTTCTACAGAAGGATACTGAGAATTCAGTGAACGGAGCGAGTAAACAAAGAGGAAACCTTAAAGAAAATGGTAACAAAAAGACGTTATACTCAGAAACGGAAAGAGACATCTGAAAATTATTTATATACAAAAAGGAAGGAGGGTTTGGAAAACAGCTTTCTTTGGGCATATCGAAAGCAAGAGAAACAGGGGAAAGAAGCAGGCCACCCACCCGACGTCCATCTTTGAATGGACGGCGGGGCCGAAGCTCGGCAGAGGTAGAAACTGATCGGTGCATATGTACCGAGAGTTTTCGTATAAGGAATTGGATATTATTATTAGCATGAGAAGAACATATACTACACTTTGATCGAGCCTAATTACCAGAGAGTGAAGACATGTATAACTTGTGCAGCAGTGGCTGCAAAATTAATGCATACACGATATTTCCTTCTAAGTAAAGAGCTAATATGAGCTTTACCAATAGCGATGAAGAGAAGAGATACTCCATATTGATACCAGCGTGATGGCCAGGCAGCGAAAAAAAAAGCGTAAGTCGATTAGCAGTGGCTTCTCGGCCAATGAATAGTGAATGTTCCCTTAGAAGGAAACGGCTAATATTACCATAAACTTTAGAGGGGGTAGAACATATACAGCACTTTGATCCTAAGTGTGAATTCATCTGTAAGGTTCTAAGCAAACGACTATGACTATTGCCTTACCATTTGAAACTATTTCCTTCCATCTTTTTTTGGATAAAGAAATAAAACCGAATAGTTTCTCTTAATAATTTTGGTTGCTTACTAACCAGGTTATTTATCAATGCAGAAAATACTTTTTGTAGCTTTTTTTTTTTTTTGAGATAATAACGGTTTAGTGATACAAGTCTTACTAATTAATCCAAGGCTGAGACAGGAGAAAAGGTGGGTTCATACCTTACCCCAAAGGGATTTGCGCGTAAGCGAATATAACGAACACAACGGGAATTGAAACTCAGATCTCCGATTTAAAATTCCGAGTCATTATCAATTACACCGTCCGCACATCCAAGATTACAGTACCTGTTATTCCCAAATTGTCCCCCATCTACCAGGCAAGATGTTGCTTAACTTTCGTTATAGTACTGGAACCGACGTTTTATTGAGATGTAGCCATAAACCTGGTTAAACAAGAACTTTTCACCTTTTTAATTTATAGTCAGATTGGAAGCTCTTATTATAATGATAATTCTAAAAATGAAATGACAATGTGGTCATTTGGTGCATACGGCGTAACATTACGTTGGGTCAATGTCTATTTATAGATCGTTACAGATTATTCTCAAATGCTTGATTAACTCTGTACACTAATCGAAATAATAAACTTAGAAAATGGCCCAAAAGCATCAATACATGATCAAGAAACTCAGTACTCAACGCGTAATAAACAACGATTCTTTACTTTTAAATATTCTACACATTTTATGTATTTAACAAAAGAACACCTACCTACTAAAATAGTAAATACACTCTAATACAAACGTTATTTTAAAACGTTCAAATTTAAGAACAAAATATTTTCAATAATTTAAATTTTTCCTATGGCGCCCGGCTTGAAATATCTACCGCCAATTCTGACACAATGCGGTTGTTGATATTCAAGATCAGCTGCTGTTTTTAGAACATACATATGTTGGTGACATCTAATCAGAGAATATATCTTCCTTTACAAGAGTCAAATTGTTCGTGAAAATATCTTTTGTGATTAAATATCCGCTATTTTTTCGAACTTTACTCATTTTTTTTTTACAACTGTGAGATACTGTAGTGTTATTTCTGAGAAGGTATCATCATTTATACTATTTACATGCGGACTATTGTCTTCATCTTTGTTGTTTATATCACAACATTTCTGATGTTGTGACCTCCGACCTTCTTCTTCTCGGTAGCTTGTTGATCTGGTTAAAGCATCAGGAAATTCTGAACAGGACCCTTATTTAACGTAAGGGAATACCTCGTTTGGGTATTATTTTTTTGGTACTTCTCAATTATTACTAGCCCCGTTTACACTGAGTCCAAGTACATACAATTGTCTAGTGGTGGAAAGCAATGGTTCGTGAATCTGTTCATCATCTTTCTTTCTGTTGTTACAACATTTCGACCATTGTAACCTCTGGCCTTCATCAGGTGTATGTCGATCCGGATAGCCTAAAGGAAATTCCGAACTGAACCCTTAATTTAATCTACGGGGATAGTTTCTTCTCGTTCCTCTTACCATGTCTAGGGATATCTTCTTCGTGTCTTATTTTTGGTAATGCTCAATTATTACTCACCCCAATTACAGTGAATCTAAGTACATACAATGGCCTAGTGCATGAAAACGTTGGTTCCTGAATTTGGTGAGGTAATTATTGAGAGTTCAGTCCTGGGCCGGATTGTTAAAATATTCGCTTTTCCGACTATGAGTGTTCGATTTTAAACAGAGCATGGATTTGTCAGGAAAATGAGGCGATCTTAGCATGTGACGCATTTTGAAGGTGTCTGTAAATCATACCACGGATTGACAAACGCCTTTTGAGTGAAATTTAAAAAGACGGAAATAATCGAAGGCCATCTGGTAGAAAGTCACATGACATCCTGAGCAAGAGTTTCAGAGTACTGTCGATAAGTACTCTCCCAAAGATACCCTGACGAGGCAATCCAAACATGTGACTCATTACCCAACGCATTGTGGGTGAAACAGAGAAGACTGCACTGTTCGATGGCCATCAATGACGAGTAGGAGGACATATGTTTTCATGAGCAGGGTTTCAGCGTACTGGCGATATATACTCTCCCCAAAACGGTCACCTGCGTAGCAAGCCAAACATGTGAGGCATTCACTAACGCTTTGTGAGTGAAATAGGGAAGGCCGAACTGTTCTGTGGTTATCGATGGCGAGTAGATCATAGGCCTTCATGAGCAGAGGTTTCAACGTACTGGCTTTGTTCAGTTGATATTACCTAGCGATAAACTCTCTTCCACCTATGGGTATTGTGTTCTCCGGATTTCATTCATCAGCTGCTTTTAGATCCAGCTATACCTTGGCCAATTCTGAACTGAACCCTTTATGTAATTTAAGGGGGTAGATTGTTCTCTTTACTCTGAACATATCTAAGGATATTTGTGGTACTGCTCAGTTATTACCCATCCGGTTTACATTGCCGATTTGTCAGGAAAATGAAGCAATCCAAGAATCTGATGCATTTGGAAGGGATTGAAAACAATACCACGGGTTGACCAACGCCTTGTGAGTGAAATTAGGTAGACGGAATTATTCGCAGGCAATTCGATAACTGGTTGGAAGTTACATGACAACCTGAGCGAGGGTTTCAGCGTACTGGTGATACATACTCTACTCAAAACGATCGCCTGTGAGTGAAAGAGGGAAGACAGAACTGTTCGGTGGCCATCGATGATGAGTAAGAGCTCATAGGCTTTCATGGGCAGGGGTTTCAGCGTACTGACGATACGACATACTATTCCAAAAACGCCAACCGAGGTTCTGTCAGTAAAGGCTTTCTGAGTGTTGAGGAAACACTAATGGGCCTGTGTATATCTGCGTGTATGTGTGCGTATGTGTGTATGTATGCCTGTGTATGTACGTATGTTTTTATGTATGTATGTCTATCCCATTTTTTCTTTCATTTCGTTGTTGGAATTGTTACCTGATGATCCGGAGCCCTTTAAAAAGGATTTTGATGAAATAAATTATTGTAATGGTACCTTAAAAGTGGTCTGTTTCTCATATATATATATATATATATATATATATATATATATATATATATATATATATATATATATATATATGTGTGTGTGTGTGTGTGTGTGTGTGTGTGTGTGTGTGTGTGTGCCTGGGGCGGTATAATGATTAGCAAGCATGTCTCGCTAGAACAATTATGACTGAATAGTGAGTTCGATCCTCATTGGGTGCCCCATACTTTCGGCCTTGTGCCACATCTAAGCTACGCTTGCAAAATATATGTGTGTGTGTCTTTATGCATGTGTCTATCTATGAATATATATATGTGTGTGTGTGTATGCCTATATATGTATATGTGAATTTCTTCAGAAATATGTATGTATATGTGTATGCCAGTATGTACATGTATGTGTGTGCATGTCTATATATATGTACGTATATATATATATATATATATATATATATATATATATGCTTGTGTATTTATGGGTGTATGTATGTATGTATGAAAGTATGTATGTATGCGTGTATCTATGTATATGTGTGTATGTATGTGTGTATCGTGAGTAAGAGAAAGAAAAGGAGTGGATTATAATGCCGTTGTTTGTATCGTTATAACGAACTCAGTGATATTTGACAAATTGGAGGTGAAAGGAATTTTCGACGAAAAGAGAAAATATATTCTTCCGGCATTTTCATCAATCAATTCACTCCTCTTACCATACAGTGATTTTAACGGCGGTCCCCGACCCCGCAAGGCAAGTAATTAAATCATTGTACCTCCCTTCAGGCAACAGAGTATCTTCTTACTTTGTTATGCTAATTTCATCGTATACCTTTCGACTTACATGTTTCAGTATCGATTAATATTCCATCTTAGTCTAGTGGTTAGCTATCCGGACTGATGGATTCTTCTTTGTTCAATAATAATGAATGCTTACTAAATGCAGTAAATGAATGCTTACTAAATGCAGTAAATGACACAGTGATATGTCGAGTGAAGTGGTTGATAACTGGTTCGAGTTACCTGACGATCAATGGTTCAATCCCAGAAATAGTCAAGTAGAAAATTCCATTCAGCTGAAGAGAAAAGTGGCATCGTTAGAACGAATTAAGTTACACTTATTTTTTCTCTAACATGGATAATTAAATTTGTTCAATCCCTGGGTTGGATTGGGTTGTGCAATAAAAGTCAGGTACACGGGTTTAATGACATTTCATGGACGAATTAACAAAGAAGAATTAACTGAAAAGAGTTATCTTCCACTGTCATGGACAACAGAATGGGAGCAATCTTCCACTATAGGCTGAATATCGAGTTAAAATACCCGGAACGATCCTAACAATGACAGAAAATTGAAAACGGATGCAAAGCACAACAGCTGAAATATCACTATACCAAGAAATATAGGAATACTATTCAGAATAAATAAGTGATATATATATATATATATATATAAATATATATATATATATATATATATATATATATATATATATATATAAATATGGTTTATATAAAATATGGTTTATAAAACCATATTTTAAATCAGTTAATTTATAATATTTATGCACTGTAAATTTACATTGAGCACTGTTTTGTAAAAATAAAAAATAACAAGAACACCGGATTATATATCTTACTGTTCTTATATATATATATATATATATATATATATATATAAAGAGAAAAAACAGACAGATTAAAAATGCGCAGTTCTTAGCATTTACTTTTTTTTAAAAGTGCGCAATACAATGTAGTTCCAAAATATTATATATTATTTTATTTCGTCTATTGGCATGAACATGCAAGAAATCTCATTAAAGAAAAACACGCCTTTCGGTAGGGCTCGAATCTGCGTCTCCCTTTAAAGTAATAAAAATATGTTGATTTATTAAAATAAATTAAAAAAATATGACAGATTCTTTAGAAATTGTTTTGTTTACGTTTTGGATACGAAACTGATTGGTTATGAACTTTCGAAAATCTAAACGATTAACATCTGCGGAAAGAAAAAATAGTAGTTTACTTAAATATGATGCTCGTTGTAGCCGAGTTGGTTACAGCACGTCGGATATAACGACGGTTTCTCCTTCAAAGGTGAATGCAGGTTCGAATTCTCCCAGTGGATGCATTATTAAAAATACAAATCGGAGAAGTGCAAATTACACAAATACAAATATTTAAGTATGTGGGAAGTGTTCTAACAGAGGACGGAAAACGCGACTCCGAAATCCGAAGACGCTTTGGTCCAGTATTATGAAGCAGAATAACTTAGTAGAAACAAAGAAAAGCTTACGCATTGGACTGTTTTGTGATATATATCTCTTCCTATATGGCAATGGGTACTTCAAGTTTCACGTGACATGCCTCTTCCGGATGTCTCAGTTATTCCCCTTTAACTCAACTCTCTAAGTTTTGAACTCACAACCCATTGGGTTTAATCAACGTCTTTATCCGCTGGACAATGTGTCCATGAGGACATCGGTGTATGAATTTTGGGGACTTATAAACCTTATGACTCATCAATCATTTTTACTAGTGCTCATATTGCAATTTTTGCTATTATTATAGCATTTTTTTACCAGAGCTTATATTGAAATTTTTGTTGTTCTTCATTGCCTATTCTCTAGCACTCCTTATTACTGGTTCTCATATTGTATTCATTTCTATGTTTGGTCGGCTCAAGATCTAGAACAATCTACCCTCTGGTCGAAATAAAGAGTTCGGTTCGAAATTCCAATCATCTGAAGAAGGCCGGAGCGTCGTGTATATGGCAATGAAGGTGAGGATAACAGTCCGAATAATGTGAATAATGCAAGTAATATGGAATTTAGTTAAGAATTTCATTAAGCAAATGATCCACATTGGTGACTGTGGTATGATATATTAGGGTAAATGTGATGTTATGCTGAAAAAATTTATATTTGTTCGGAGGGGGCAAAATGTGTAATTAGTTAGATTAAGATTAGGACAGGTGAAGATTATCTATATTTGTGAGATGAGCTATTATGTACACTATTTATATTATTCAGACTATTGTCCTCATCTTTGTCGCCAAATTTATGATGATAAACATGGCCTTCTTCAGTGGTTGGAATTTCGAACTGAACCCTTTATTCCGCTCCTGGGATAGACTGTAAATAGTTCCACGAAGCCATGACTAATGGATATCAGTTATCTCCATTTAATTCCAATCCCTGTTTTATCCTTGCATTAACCAGGTATTGAACTCACTTCTTTGTAAATATTCATTGGATCTAACTAACGCCTTTATCCACTAATATTGAGGCGGTGGATAAATTTGAGAAGAGAATTAACAGGCATCCATTAGAGATAGCACATGGAACTAGAACACATCCCAGTGAGCAATCTAAAAGAGTTCGACATTATTTTTCCAAAAAGTGAAGGCCGGAGCGTACAACTTGCTTGAAACTTTAAAAATAAATATGGAGATAAAAGATGAGGACAGAAGTCCGAATTAACAAACGCCAAGTGTACAAATAATTCATTCTGAAATATGACAGATACTGAAAGGCCGTTAAACGTATTATAAATATCTTAGTCGAAAGATGAGGACAATAGTCCGAATAATGTAATTCTATAGTCACTGAACTTATATTCCTCATCTAGAAGAAAAATATAGACAGATACTGAAAGGCAATGAAATTTTTTGTTTTAATAAATATGCAGTGACAAAGAAAAGCAAACAATAGTCTGAATAATGTAAAGAAATTTTATTTAATGATTTCATCTCAGAAATAATAGACAGATGACCTTTTTTCTCACCGGATTTAGCGTACAACAGCCGAAATGTTGATGATAAACATGGCGGCAAAGATGAGGACAATAGTCCGAATAATGTAAATAGGTGAAGACTAGATAAATTAATTGGTGAAGAGCATTTTCCCAATCCCCGTTTTAGCCTTGTGCCATATTTTGTACTTCAGTGTAAATATTTATTCCGTGCAGATTGCAATCAACAGATATAATATCCAAAATATAAATGTATTACATTGCATCATATATTCCTCTAATCAGATATCACATGGTTAACAATATCATAATATCAATCTAAAAGATACCGCATTATTTTTCCAAAAAGTGAAGACTTGTTACTTGAAACCATCTTTTGAACGAAAAAAAATCAACCAGCATGATAAAATTAAAATATAACAGAAATATTTATTGGAAAAAAAACGCCAAACACGAAATAATTTTCATGAATCGATGAATGATGCGGTAAAATTGAAGTTATTCAATATCAAATATCTTAGTACAAAAAAAACTTGTAACTAAAGAGGTAGTGAAAGACAAAAAATCCAAAGTCTATAGTCACTGAACTTATATTCAATATCTTGCAGAAAAATGACAGTAGCAAATCGACACTTCTAATTTCAATAAAGATTTTTATTTTAATAACTGGCAGAGAAAACAAAAGCAAAAAGACATATCTATTTTTACGTCAGAAATTTTACCCTAAATTTTGAGAGATATGTCATAAATAAGTCATGTAAAACAATGAAGCCTTTTCTCACCGGATTTATTCAGCCTTTACAAGGAGGCGATCCTAAGTTCTACTTGTATTTATTATTGGTGGACAAAATTTGTACAATATATGTACATGTGAAATACAGAAATAAAACAGTAGGAACTCCTTGACAATGCAGTAAAATATATATATATGACTATAAACTACATCCGCGTCCAAGTTAAGACAATAAACAACGTCCAACAGCAAAGGCCTATGATCAGGATGCTTTTGAGGAGCGTGGAACCAGCTCTTAATTGCTGATGTTCCCAGGTTTATCCCTAAATATAGGGTGGTAGACAACTGTTAGGGTCCCATATATATATAAATAGTTAACCCCGAAACTGATAAAAAAAGCATTGTGAAAGTATTAAAAAAGAAGAGAAAAATAAGTTTTTTTAATACCAAAAATACTTTGTAAAAAATTATTACTTGAAATACATTTTTGAAGAAAAAACTATTACCAGCAATAAAAATAAAATAACCAGCAAGACATTTTTGGAAAAAAATATTACCAGAAATAGATTTTTGAAAAAAAAAAAAATATTACCAGAAAAAAAAGTTGTCAGCATTAAATGACCCGTAATACAAAAACCAAACCCAACTAAACAATGCAGTGAATGAAAAAAAATCCAAAGAGGAAGGACGCAAGATGTGGGTTACGTATTGGATATAACAGAATCAAGGAAATGTCCATCAAATAAAGGCTCAAATACCAATCCAAAAAATAGATAAGTTTGTGAGCTTGTTATACGCTTTGAATAGGATAAAGTAAATGCTGATTATGAGGATATGAAGGATATATAATATTTGACCCTAAAATTGAGAAAGTTAAGTGTGTAGTAACTGGGCAAACATCCTCTTGTGGGTCTTTTTCACAATGCAAATATTCTGCGAAATAAACTGAGTGGAACTTCCTCCTCCCTAATGGAATATGAAGGCAATGAGGATTATAAAATCAAATGGTGATCAACAATGAACCAGTACAGATCTCTCCTCAGTAACAATTTTTTGGTCTAATATATAGACAGAAAGTATCTAAATTATTTATATATATATTTATATATGTATATACACATATATATATAAAAATCTTTGAAAACCATTCGTTCTTCAATTTGAAATGGGACTGTATATATATATATATATATATATATATGTTGACTTGCATATAACATGAAAGGTGACAGTTTGCATGCTAGATGTCGCCTCTAAGTGTTGACTTATATTCACTTTTTATACATACGCTCTATCTCTTATATTGAGCACATTATCCCATAAATATAGCACACCTTAAGACTATATTTATTAATATATATATATATATATATATATATATATATATATATATATATATATATATATTGTAATAAAAGAAAAGAGATATATTATTAGTAATATTTTCAAAACAGAGAGAAAAGTATGTATATAAAAAAAGAAGAGAAGAGAGGAATTACCATGTTTCAAAACCAAAGCGAAACGTTTATGGTTGTAATCAAATGGTGTTTAAAAATCTATCCCTAAAAAACCTAGACTTTATTTTCCGAATTTTTAATTTTAACAAAAATAAAGCATAAAATTTTTAAATTCCCTTATCATTTCTTTTATATATAAATATATATATATATATATAAATATATATATAAAAATATATATAAATATATATATAATATATATATATATAGTTTTTGCTTCCGTTTTTGAAACATGTTAATTCCTGTGTAGCGAAGAAACCATATTTTAAATCAGTTAATATTTATAATATATATATATATATATATATATATATATATATATATATATATATATATATATATTCGTATGATTACTTTCCCTTTCTTACTTCCTCAGTCACTTTCAATAACTAAATATATTTATTTTAAAAAACAAATAATCCATATTGTCTTAATAAGTACAGCTCAATCACTAAGACGAAGTTTGCCCATGTAACCCTAGTGATGGTATGGGAGTTAGATAAACAAATCATAAAATGTAGCCATATCATATTCTTCCCGCGGACTTGGTAGGATATATGACCATAGCAGAAATCGTAATATAATGATGATCATCATAATGATAATATGGCAACATAAGCCTCTTCCTGTTCAATACTTTGTCCATACCAAACTGATGCAGACAAACCCCGACTCATCAGTGGTCCCGTAGTGCAGAGTTAAAAGGTGAATCAGATGGTTGTATTCTTAACGCACGGGCACAATGTTTGCTAACTAGAAATTACCAATCCCGCATACTGAAATACTGTCTTGACCGGAAATGCAGATTCTGTGATAAATATCCAAAAACAGTTGACTATCTTGTATCAGGTTACACTGTGTTAGCCACCAGCTGAATGTAAATCTTGGCATGGTAGGGTGGGCCAATATCAGCACTGGAAAATATGCAACTTTTACGGGAAGAAAACTGAAAGAAACTGGTATGAACATCACCCAGACCCGGTTACAGAGATAAAAATGCCAGAGATAACAATTTTATGGGAGTTTATAAGAAACACAGATAGAACAAGCAAAGATAATCACCTAGACATCGTGATCAAATAAGGCAAGAACACAATGTGCTTTTTTTATTGACATGGACGTTCCTGCCGATTGTAATTAGTCTTTGAGGATCTCCAAAATGTCTTTTTCAAATAGAAGAATCTAGAAAAGGAAATCTAAAAAATGTGGCACATGAGGACATCAATAATTCCAGTTCTAGTTGAAGCCCCCGGATTGATTGAAAATTGTTCCGATAGACTAATTGAAGGAATTCCTGCTACCTCATGATATAAAAAATGATACTCACATATGCAGCTCACACGTTTCGAAAAGCTTTATCTATTTAAAATGTGTGTGATGTTAGTTTTTTCTTTCAAAACTACTCAGTGGAAAGCGTCGTGAAGCCATGTCTGAGCTTAGGTCTCTGAACTGGGACTCGGAAGGAAATGTGTATAAAAAACAAATAATAATAATAATAATAATAATAATAATAAGAAGAAGAAGAAGAAGAAGAAGAAGAATATGTATAAATATTTGACATATTCTTTTCCAATGTGATCTAGCTGATGTGACTTATACGATGTGTGTATGTTTGAAATAAATTCTTTCTTAAATCAATGCTACGATGTTGTCAACAATATCTTTTCTACCATATGGACAAAATTTAATTAATTAATGGAAATTTAATTCCAATTAAATGCAGGTCATCGTTCATTGTTTTTAATTCAGTATTCAATATCCCATTTGTCTGCAAATCCTGTCATTGAGCGGAAGATTATAAAAATGGGACAAGTTCGACAGACAAAATCCAAATCTTCCGGATTATGCTTTCAAGAAAAATTCCAAATACTAACATTCTCCGAGCTCCTTAGTAAAAGATCGCAGCTAGTTAGTAAATTTATACACGCTTTTGTTGGTTCCGTTAGTTTCTGAGATTGAAAAAAGTAAATAAATAAAAATAAAATAATAAATGCAGATGTGGGAGAATCATTTTATTTTATATACTTCGAAGAATATTCAGTCGCATGTTTGCGTCATGGGTTCGTGGCTGCTTCATGTGTCGGGGGGATAGCCGTAGTTACAGTACCCTGTTAAAACAAATTGTCGAGAAACAGAACTGACTTAATTTTAAGATCGCTTCTGTCAAACTAGGCTCCATGTCGCGTGGGGACATGTTTGTCAACACTCGCTATATCCGGGTATTCTCCGTTAACAGCGGAACTGCTTGGCATGTCTAGATACGTGCCTCTCTGCAACTGGACAAAATCCGGGTTTTTTGTAAGATGCCCCATGCCAATCAAAGCAACGGTAAATTTTAGCAGTAGAGAGTTGACAATATTTGTTGTCTTGCGAAGTCGGTCCCGTGGGCATTTTGTTCTTAATGTTTTTGTGCCGCCCGTCGCACTGTGGTTTTTGACGCAGTGTTGCTTTGTTACCTCCCGTCTCTTTTCCCTTCTCTTAGTTGCTGAAAGAGCAATCGGTTAGGTGTTTCCTCCAAACTCAACCCAGCGTTGCCGTATATTACAACATTACATTACAAGATATCATATGCTACATCCACGGAGTTGAATCAACCTTGTATCTTCCGTATTCCATTTGTAATTAAAAACTTTCAATTTAGGAAGCTTTTTCTCATGAATTTATATATTATAGAACAGATACTTTCATAGATGCTTCTCTGAATGCTACAATGTTAACCTCTTCACCTCTCAGGATGATCTTTATTCTTAACCAAAATATCAACACATTCTGCCACCTCTTCTCTTGTTTATATCACACAGCACATTTAACAGAACTATTTTAATGTTAAACCATTACCTTGAGTAGATTTCAAGCTTTGTCTTAAGTGTATTTTAGCATTAAAAAATCTTTTTTCATAAGATATTCGTTTCCTCTTAGCAGGCAAGCTAATCTTGGTAAATCTGCAATTAAAATGTAATGTAACTTTGTATAAGGGGGATCAGCTTCGCAGCTTTGTGAATATCGATTTTTGTCTTAATCCAAACATTCATTAATTGCATTTCATTTGTATTTTTTTCATAATTTCAACTCTCATGAGGCATGCAAATGCATCGTTGCATTTCTGAGACAATTTTTTTCTGGTTTTCTTTTCTTTAAAAAGTGAACAGGACGCAGGTGTACACGTTACTCAACAAAACAAAATATAACTTTTAACAGACAGAAGAAAGCAATGTTTGTTCTGACACAGAATCATAACGAGTTTTAAAATGACTATATGTATTTGTTTTGAGTTTTTACGGTTTGGGAATCAAATCCCAATTCAGTTTCCTTCCACGTCTAGTGTTCCAGTAAGTTTGAAGAAGCACTTAAAAAGCTGGATATAGTTGGGAAACTCGGACTGTGTGCCGCCGCGAGATCTCTTCGACAAAAGCTGCACCGGTTTATCGAAAACCTACAACCTTGTGCAAATTAATTGTGCAGGAAGATGTGGAGGGCCATGATCACCTACATCCTTGTGCAAATTAATTGAAACAAAGTGAATAATTACTTAATTATTTACATTTTGTTCGTATTTCCCCATGAAACATTTCCTTTCGTCTTTCAATGATAATGTAATTAATCATATCAGACAATATGAAAGGAACTTACTTAAAATAAATCGACAAAACTTGTCTATATTATTTAATGAAACATGTATTATATATATATATATATATATATATATATATATATATATGTGTGTGTGTGTGTGTGTGTGTGTGTGTGTGTATGTATTTCTATATATATGTATATATATTTTTTGAATATATGTTTATTTATTTAAATTAATATTTACAGTATTTATATTAATATACTTATATATATATATATATATAGTTTCATGAGTCATGAATCTTTATGGATTTAGTTTCATGAGTCATGAATCGTTATGGATTTTGTTTCATGAGTAATGAATCTTTATTGATTTAGTTTCATGAGTCATGAATCTTTATGGATTTTGTTTCATGAGTCATGAATCTTTATGGATTTAGTTTCATGAGTCATGGATCTTTATGGATTTATTTCATGTTTCATGAATGATTATGGATTTAATTTCTCTGGTACGTGTAGCCATTAAATCCTTTAAATGTTACAATATTAATGATGATTTGGTCATTATTGAGGAGAGATAAATAAATCACAGCTGTCTTTTTTTCTGCTTTCTTTTTATATAATTGTTCAGTAGCTTAAACTGGTACGAGCGATGAACTGCTCGGTCAAAAGTAAATTCGTGATCTTTTATTGGATATATTGTTGTCTGGCGTATAACCCAATCGAGGACAATTCAGAACTATTGAGCAAATGCAGAACTATCTTGACGGGCAATAACGTTGCCAGAGTGCCCTCCAATAAGACACTGCATTGGAAACATGATTTTCTCTAATCTGCTAAAGATTTTAAGGTCTGCCCTTAAAGATTTACAAGTGCACTGCCTTCCTGAAGTCAATAAAATTGGTAAACAAAGGGAAAATTCGCACAATGTATTGTTCAAGGATTATGCGAGAACAGGTCCTGGCTATGACGATAAACTACGTCTAGCAGCAAGAACTCTGATCAGGAGATTTTGAGGAGCATGGAACCACCTCTTTTGCTGTTGTTCCCGGGTCCACTCTGACACAGGCTGGTAGCACCTGTTAGGGTCCCAGCCATGGGCAAATAGCAAACTGGGATGAAAACAGAAAAAATAATTTTTTATACTAAAAATACCAATACTTTTTTGAAAAAAATATTACCGTCAGTAATTACAGTTTTGAAAAAAAAAAAAAAAAAGAATATTACCAGAAATTGATTTTTGAAAAAGAAAATATTACCAGCAATATATTTGACTCTAGAGAAAAACAAAATACGTCAATGAAACCTGATCTACAAACTGATTTCTTACAAGGAATACATAGTCTATTCATACGAATCGATTCTAAAAATCTTGTCGGCATTAAATAACCCATTGAGGTGTTGATATGCCGTAAACCGTATAACTTCGAGGTTTCGTGGAGGATCTTACTGGAGGTGAACAACGCGTTCTAATTTATCATTATAATAGCCGCACAAATATATATTACTCATTTCTAATGATTAAAGTTTCCTCTTTGTTAATTTGTATATCAGTCTTTTCTTTCGGAATTTAACTATCTTAAATATGGGCATAGAAGAAATGCGTTTTCTTTTTTTTTTTTCTTTTTTTTTGCATGTGCTTGATCATAATACTTTTCAAATTTCTATTAATATTAATAGCGAATAGAATGAAGGTTTCACTTGTAAACAATCAGTACCGCGGGAATTGGTTTCTGAAGTTCCGCAGTGGGGATATGAGTCCAGAAGATCAAGATGGTATATGATGTCTACCTGCAATTGACAATCAACATCTGAAAACACTAGTGGATTAAAACCCACGTCGAAGAGCCAAAATATATCTCGGATAATGGGTGTCAGCATTTCAACACTATTGGCTCATCTCAAGAAAATTTGCAAAGAAAACGGGTTCCATGTGAACTCAGTGAAAGTGTTCGATGTTTTGAAGTGTGTTAGTTGTTGGTTCTACAGAATTTGAATGATCCATTTCTCGATCAAGTAGTGACTGATGCTGACAATGGCTTGATTACGACGAAGCAACCGAACACTATCCAAAACCGAAATTTCACCAATAGAAGATTATCTTAACTGTCTGCTGGTCTGCCAATGGCGTTATGCATTACAGCTTCCTCGAATCTAACCAGAGCATCACTGATGTTCATTGCTAGCAACTGGATGAAATGCACATTCAGTTAAGCAATATACAACTGGTATTTTTCATTATTTACATTATTCGGACTGTTATCCTCCTCTTTATTGTCATATTCACAACGTTTCGGACGTTGTACGCGCCGGCATTCTTCAGGTGAATGGAATTTCAAATCGAACGCTTCATTCCATCCGCCGGGGTAGATTATTCTAGTTCCACGTGCCATACCCCTTCGTTATATCACGGTTATTTCCCTTAACTCAATACTCCAAGTTCACCACTGCTGTTTCCTGGTATTAAACTCAAAACTCTTTGGGTCTAGTCATTGGATCTAACCAACGTCTTTATCTACTGGGTCATGTGTCCTCATGGCCAAGTGGATATTCTAAATCCAATTATCTGAAGAAGTCGGGATCGTACATCGACCGAAACGTTGTGAATATGATAATGAAGATGACGATAACAATACGAATAATGTAAATAATCATAATACCTTATCTCAGTGATATAGACAGATATTGGCAATTTTCAATCCCGGGGGCTGAATTCTGCTGGATGTTGCCAGGAAAACGCTGCAGAAGTTCCCCGACTTAGGATATGAGACTTTGCTAGACCCAGGATATTTTTTTGATCTCTGGTCTTCACAATCTTTTTAAGCCAAAAGACATTCCGTTGTAAAGAATATACAGAAACTTTATTCAAAGATTTCTTGGCGATAAACATTTTATTATAAAGTTATAAATAACCTTGCAACTTGATGGCAGAAATGTGCAGATTTTCAGGTTTACTTTTGACTGATTACAATATTGTTTAAATATTCTAATTCAAGATTAAAATTGAATTGAAAAATCGGATATTATTTTCGAAAAAACCTAATTAGAAGAATATAATTCTTCCAGGAAGATAAATAAATCAAACCAATATATCCCATACAAAAGAAAGAGTTTGGTCTCCTTTTTGGCACGGTGTAATGGTTTGCATGCTTGTCTCGCTAAAACAGTTACGATTGAATAGTGAGTTCGATCCTCACTGGGTGCCCCATATATTCGGCCTTGTGCCACATCTAAGCAACTCTTTGGGCAACTCGAAGTGTCATTGTAAGCAAGCTTGTCTCCCTAGATCAATTACAACTGAATAGTGAGTTCGATCTTCATTGGGTGCCCCATACTCTCGACATTGTGCCACATCTAAGCTACTCTTAGAAAATTACTATAAAAGAATTTTTTTTTTATTTGTTTTTTTGCTGAAAACGTTACATCAACGGGAACGAATGATTAAAAAAAACGCAAAATGTTAGATAACCACAACGATAACTAGGTGCATCGTGGTGACTGGGGCAAAAGTAAATAATTTGCTAATATTTCCGATATTACAATTTCAGCTAGAAACCACTACAAGCCAAAATGCACTTAAAAAAAAATAATACACATTTGATATAAGAGAAAAGAAAAAAAATCTAGTATTAAAAAACCTTATTTTCCAACTCAGAACATATTAAGGTGAAAATGAAGAAGCCAGATTAATGCTTTCTCGTTCTTATCGGGAACAAATGCGTTAAATTTCTTGATATATGAGAAAAAATATAATAGAATTCTTTAACGTAGAGAAGTATTATTATTATTATTAGTAGTAGTAGTAATGATAATCAATAAAAACGGATATTCTGTGTTGAATCATCCCAAGATTGTAGAAAGAAGTTAAATTATAAACATGAAAAATGAAATAAAAAAATGCTTACCCCGCTACACGCAACCGGGTATAATAGACATTTTAACAACTCACATTTTCCTTTACACAATTCTAAGGCAACTGAAATCCAAAAGTCGAGATAAAAAGCCATGGTGTATTTTTCTCCTTCATTTGCCCCTGCTTTCTTCGTTTATTTCAACCATTTTAGTTATTAGTTCAAGCCAGAAAGAAATCTCAAGGAAAAAGCAGTCAAGGATGCGAGGCAAATGCTCAGAAAACCATTAACGGATCAAATGATATTGTTTTTTTTTACTTCCATTCACAGAACGAAAAGAAAATTAGGTAAAAGAGGATAAGGAGGAGGAATAAAAAGAAGAAGGGTGGGAGGATGGAAAGAAAGAAAAAGAAAGAAAGAAAGAAAGAAAGAAAGAAAGAAAGAAACTAGAATAAAAGAAAAATGTAACGGAAAAAAGAGAAGATATATAAAAATATATAAAATTATAATTAAGAACATTAAAAAAGGCAGGAAAGTGGGTAAAAATGGACAGAAATTAAAGAAAGAACGAGGTAAAAAGAAACAAAAAGACAAGAATGAAGGAAAGAAAGAGAGGAAGATAGGAAAGAAAACAAGGTATGAAAAGAAGAAGAAGAGAAAACGAAGAAAAAAAAATAAGTGACGACAGAAATGGTGACAGGAAGGACAGGAAAAGAAAAAAGGAATAAAAGAAGGCAAACAAGAAGCAAGGAGAGGAAAAGTTAAAGAAAGAAAAAAGAAAAGAAAGAAACAAAAAGAAACAAGGAAGGAAGGAAAGAAGGAAGGGAGGAAGGAAAAGAAAAAAGGAAAGACTGAATAATGAGAGGGAAGGAAGAGAAGAAATATGATGGGAATGTAGAAGCGGAAGAAAGAGGAGGAGGAAGAAGAATGAAAAATAAAAGATTAAAATTGAAAAAAAAGAAGGGATAAAAGAAGACAGAAAGGAAGGAAAGAAGGAAAAAGACAAAGCAAGAAAAAAGAAAGAGAAAAGGAAGGAGAGGAAATGTAGAAATGAAAGGAAAAGGGATAAGAAAATAGAGGAGAAGAAAGGAAAGAAAAAGGAGAACGAAAAATGGAAGAAAAAGGATGAAGAAAAGAAGATGAGAAGGAGAGGATAAGAAAGGAAAAAGAAAAGTAAAGGAGAGGACGAAAAGAAAGATAAAGCAAAGAAGAATAAAAGAAAAAGAAAAGACTAAGAATTGTAAAAGGTGAAAAAAAATTGTTGGGTAGAAGGAAAACGAGAAAGGGAAAGAGAATGAAAAGAAAAAAAAGAGGGCAAAGAAATGAGAAGGAAAGAAAAAAGGAGATAACTAGAAAGGGAAAAAGTAAAAAAACAAAATGAAAGATAAAGAAAAAAGAGAAAGTCCTCTTAACATCAAATCGACAAAAGCAGAGATCTTAATCCTACAAGAATATAAAACAGGAACCAATAAAGAACAATACAACGAAGCCAAGAAAGAACAACGAACCTTAGAACGGAAAGAAATAAAGAAAAGGAAGAAGAAAGAAAGAATAAGAAAAATACAATAAAAAAGAGACAAGAAAGAATAGGCATAATAAATGCATGAAAATGAGAAAAAAATCAAAAGAAAAACTATGAAGGAAATTGTTAAACGACACAATAATCTCAGAAGAACATAAAAAAAAAATGGTGGGGTGTAAGAGACAAGTAAAATAAAGACCAAACCCTCTTCTCTCTTTCTATTCATGTATTGTTTAAGATGAGAATAGAAGTAAAATTTCTTTATGTCGACGGAGAATAGACTTTATCGAATCGAATGAGGAGTTTGCCCTCCCTTCGACAGACAGATAAATTTAGCTTTGAACAGTGAAAAGCGTCAACTATATTCACTATTCTTTGATATTTACTAAGACAAGCTTGGTTTTGAAAGTGAGACAAATACGCAGGAACATCGTGAGGAGATAGTATTTCTTTGTATGTCTTTGAAGCAGGTATATTCTTAGTCAAAATTATCTTCCGAAATCATGGTGGCTTACCTAGGCCTGGGCGATTAAATTGGTACCAATAAGAAATGGGCATCTATCTTGAACATTTGATCTCAAAAACACAGACGTAATAGATAGATAGATAGATAGATAAATAGATAGATAGATAGATAGATAGATATGGACAGATTGAGTATAGAGATTGGAATCAAAACTGTATTGTGACTATCAACACATGCCAAACATGATCATCTGATCAATATATATATATATATATATATATATATGAATTTTGTTATTATTCATATTGTCTTTAAAACATATTTTAGTTATATCAGAAATTTTGCAGACACACTCACGCACAACCATATATATATATATATATATATATATATATGTGTGTGTGTGTGTGTGTGTGTGTGTGTGTGTGTGTGTGTGTGTGTGTGTGTGTATAAAAATTTTAATATAAACCCAATTTATTTGTGAACAGACAATGGAAATAAAAGGAAAACTTTTCTTTATTGATGCATTTCTACCTCTGGTCGACTTTATCAAGGGAAATGAAAGGGTTTGACTTTGTAACGTCTTTTTTTTTTGTTAGTTTTTGTTTTTGTTTTTGTTTTTGTTTTTTGTTTTTTTCTTTTATTAATAAGGCTTCCATTATTTTTAGCCGTTTTTTTTTTTTTCATGTAGATGATGCTATTATAATTATGTTGTCAACAAGTATGTTACGAATCGTGTCCGGTAGGTCTCCATAAATATTTAAATTAGATCTAATTGAGCTATGGTCAGAAAGATGTAGGGTGAATCTGCGTGTCAAATATGTGGTAGTGTGGCCTATATAATTATTTACGAATTTTGATTGATCAGAAATACAATTTCTTAATGGGCATATATATATATATATATATATATATATATATATATATATATATATATATATATATATATATACGTTAGGCGTGATTTTTATAGATAAAATATATTTAAGTAAATGCACAGTTCTTTAAATCAACAGAATCAATTACATTTACTGACCTGAATGTTCGAGAAATTTCGTGAGTTGATATGTTTTTTCGGGGAAAAAAACGTCGAAGATTGGTTGTTTATAAACAGTAATTTGAACTTTGCTAACCAAACGCTTCTCTTTAGCTGAGTTGTAAAGCAATTGACAGTTTCGTATGGGAATACAGGTACGATTGCTGTCAGAGAACGCATATTTACTGCAAAATTAATCGAACGTTCAAGCCGGTAAATGTTTGTACTATTTAATTAAGATAAAAAGTAAACAGTAAATTTACATAAATATATTGTATCTAGTAAAAATAGCGTATAAACAAAGAATATATTAAATACATTATTTACACTGTTCGGACTATCATCCTCATCTTTGTTGGCATATTTATCACAACGGTTCTGTTCGACATTCTAACCACCTGAAGAAGGCCAAAGCGTACAACGAACGAAACGTTGTGATTAATTTGGCAACAAAAATAAGGATAATAGTCCGAACAATGTAAATATTTTACATAATACCTCATCTCAGAAATATAGATAGATATATTAAATAATTGTCCATTATCCATTTAATTATAACATATATATATATATATATATATATATATATATATATACGTTCTTTTTATACATACAGTAAGTAATTATAAGTTTTTATACATACAGTAAGTAATTAATAAATGCTCTGTTTATAATAAACAGTATTAACAACATTTACTGGCCTGAATGTCCGAGAAAAAAATATATATATATATATATATATATATATATATATATATATATATATATATAGTTAAGTTTGAAGAATTTGGTAAACCGAATTGGTAAATCCAAGGAGGATGAAATCCTGAGAGCCTCAATGAAGAACAGAGCTAATATTTAATGAACAACAGACATTTTCAAAATTTACCATTAATAATTTATTTCACAAAATCCTTTTGATGGTTTTTTGGATCATCAAGAAATTGACAATGTAATTTATACCCATCAATTTCTAATCATATTTTTT
The DNA here is from genome assembly GCA_903632075.3 of Acanthosepion pharaonis. Lineage (NCBI taxonomy): Eukaryota > Metazoa > Mollusca > Cephalopoda > Sepiida > Sepiidae > Acanthosepion > Acanthosepion pharaonis. The sequence goes on from CAHIKZ030003194.1 coordinate 743,866, forward strand.
CTCATTTCATTGTTGGAAGTGTTATTGATGATCCAAAACCCTTTAAAAGGATTTTGGTGAAATAAATTATTGTCATGGTACCTTGAAGTGTCTGTTGTTCATTATATATATATATATATATATATATATATATATATATATATATATATATAGTCAGCCACATACAAACCTCTTTCGCTGTATCACAGCTCATCAGTGTGGCAAGACATCCGATTTCTTCAAGCCGGAATCGAAACCCAAGCGGTTTGTCATCAGTCGGAGATCCTACCCCTAAGCTATCGGCGCACGGCAGAGGAAGGAAAAGTCTAACGTTTTATATACGAGATGTAATCAAACTCTAACAGTTCCCAGTTCGTTAATGAAGCGCGATGCGTTAATAGCGGCGACAGCTGCGGTTTTTGAATTAATTTTTTCTTAATAGGGCTTGATCGAAATGGAATTCAGTTGCTAACAGTAACAATGTTGTACCTTTTTCTTTGAATACATCGATGAGACTTTTCCAAAAGTGCTTAGAAATGTAATTTGCCATGTTTATTTTTCTAGGATCCATTCAACACCTAGACGAGTAAATGTGGTGATATTATTAACATTGGTTTGTCTGATAAAAATAGAAATATTCACACCAATAGAAATAAAAATTTAATAAAAACGTATGGTTGGCTTTGGTCATTTTAGGAGCGTATGGAGATGTTACCCGGAAGAAAAGGCGTACAAGAAGTAATTAAACAAAAATCATCTTTGTTTTTGAACATACCCGGTGGGTAAAACATACAGGAAATTTCCAAAACGAAAATCAATAAAAAAAGAAGAAATACCTAATTCAATTAAACAGGTTCTTGATTCTTGGATTCACCCGGCGGTGGTTACGACCGCTCGAAGTTAAAAAAAAAAAAAATGAACAGAAGCACACAAAAAATCTTCAGGCATATTTCAAGGATGCACTGTCTTGTAGTTAGAATTTGGAAAAAAAAATGTGTGCATGTGCTTTTCTGTGCGCACACATGTATGTGTCTTTGCGTGTATGTGTGTTAGTATATTCGACCTCTACCCACTCCCACACAGATAAACCCACACATACATACAAACTCACATGCACACATATACACTACACTCACACACACAGACAGACAGACACACACTCACACACACACACACACACACACATATATATATATATATATTAGCAAGTGTGTGTTTAAAAATGTTTCAATTCTACAGTGGATAGCGAATCGGGATGAGCAATCAGTTTATCAGAATTCTTTCTTTTTTTTATTCGCCAACACAGAAATACCCTTGGGAAAGGTATGAATCCATCTCTTTTTCTCCCTCTCAAACTATGGGTTAAACAGTAGGAATTGTATTTGAAGAAATATTTGTTATCGCCAAAAATTCATTGATGAGGTTTTTATTCGCAAAAAAAAAGAAATCATTCTTGCAATTCAGAATATGTTTCGCTTTTACGTATCCCACAAATAGTTGATAACTCGTAAAAAAATAAATAAATTTAAATTCTACAGAGACTGCCTTGACAAGATGTGCAGTAAATATTCATGAAAACTTGCTCTCCACACTGTAAATCTTTATGAAACAAAAGTATAGAGGAAATGAAGAAAAAGATGTTTGTTTATCACGAAAAAGCTTAACTTCAAAATTATAAATATATATGTAAATTAAAGTAACAAGTTATTGACTTTAAATTTCTACAGAATTAACACCTATATTAATAAGATATGTACAAACCATGACTTTTAATTACAGCTATACATCTACTACAATATACCTTCAGTAATTTGTCACAATGTTCCAACATGAATTTCTATCATTCTTCTTGCGGTTTCCATCAAAAATTAGTCGCCATCTTCACTTTCTATACCTAGACATTATCAATAATTATTTCCAAAATATTCACAATTGCATGAAAATGTTAATGTTCTGGCGAAGCACGATATATACTCGACATTTTAAACTCTGAAGAATTGCTTTACCGTTTCTGTAGTATGACAACTAGCATTATTTTGCTTAAAGAGTGGCTCAAGAAAAGAGAATGCTCCCAGCTTAGGAACAACATGAAAATGGCGCGAGGGTTAATTGGCCTACACCATCACGTTATCACTTCCATACTGCTTGCCTCTAGATAGCACTGTAGGTAATGAATTATTTTCCAGCCTAAAACCCCTTTCTCCATATAAGAAAAGTCGCAGGCCTCTCGCTTTTCGTACCAGCTCTGAACTTCCCAGTTAAGACCCGCATTGCCACGAACACAGAGTCGATTCACGCTCATACCCTACGAATTCCATTGTGAAGAAGGAAGTTCCATTCGGACAGAGTTTTTGCAAGAACCGATAATTTATGGAATATACTCCCGAAAAGATGTTTTCGCGATCATTAAAATCTTAACTTTTTCAAGTCTCTGGTTAAACGTGATCTACTTTCGACAATTTCTCTTCGTAATCCTACACCTTGTGTTACTCTTGGGCTCTTTATTGAATTAGAATAATATATATATATATATATATATATATATATATATATATATATATATATATATATTTGTGTAGCCCGGATATTAGAGTTGCCGGGACCGGAGAAGTCTCTTCTATCCGGGTTTCTCTTATATCCGGGTTTGGTCTATTTTGTTTAGGTAAGTATAGACTCTAATTTGGGACCAGAGAAAATCTCTCTTATATCCGGGTTTCTCTTATATCCGGGTTACTGTATATATATATATATATTATATATATATATATATATATATATATACATATATTTATTGTTATTCATATATATATATATATATATATATATATATATATATATATATATATATATATATATATATATATATATATATATACATAAGTAGGTTTGTAAGTTTCTTGCGAAAGAGATAACTGGGGTTATTGAACGGCACACAGTAGTGTTGACATGTTCTTCCTTTAAGCAATGATGTTGTTTCCCTACGAAACATTATATTCTTTTAATCATTTAACCCCCAAGCAAGGCAATATAGCCACTAAGACTCAAGGGTGTTACAGAGTGTTAGAGAATATGAGAAAATTACTATTAACAACCAAGAACTAAGAAAACAGAAGATAACGATCCACAATGCACTTAAATTTTTGAAGATCAAATTTGACTGGGAAGCAAGAAGCCAGAAGAGAGTTCCATGCAGTGCGAGAGAAGAAAGTGTTAACATAGAACCTACGGTTACGTCTAGCCATTTCAACTGCAAAATGATGAGACCTCGCCGCCCATCTAGTAGTGCACTTAAATTCATAAATCTAGGTACACTAGAGGAAATTTCATGAGAAGAATTACCAAGAAATGTTTATAGAATCTGTACAAAAACGCGAGGATAAGGCAAATGGATTGAAGCCGTGATGCCAGGTCAGGACCAATAACAGTGCAGACTCTTCTATAGATTTTGTCAAGAATCTATAAATATATAACCGGAGCATCACACTAGATGTGGTAGAAATATTCAAAGCTAAGTCGAATGGTAGACATATAAATATGTAAAATAGATTCTGGCAAGGAAAATTGTTTAGCACGAAAATAGTGAAACAACTTTCTTAGCTGCAGACTTAGCAATCGATTCAATATACTCTTTCTATTTCATGTCAGCTGCAAGCATTAGTCAGTGAAGGTACAACGATTCCATCTCCTGGAGGTTAGCATCAGCCATGATGATGGAAGTAAAACGGCTTCCCCCAGATAATTAAAAGGGAGCAGTTTCGTTTGTGAGGCGTTAAAAATAGCAAGCCATTCCTTGTCCCATTTAACAACAGACTGTAGATCATTTTTGAGATCATCTACTAATTAGACTTTATAGAACCTATCCGACTTACTATTAAGACAGGGGTAAATAGTTGTGCCATCAGCATAGATACCGAGATTAAAAGTGATGACATCAGGAAAATCATTAGAAACAACGCAGGTTCAAGGAGAGACTGCTGGGGAACGTCTACATTCATACAAAGAGATATTGTGAAATATATTGTGGATTTAAAAAAAAACCACCAATTTCAAACGTTGATCCTGGTTTGTATCCAGGTTGTTGTCCGCTTGGGAATGTAAGTTGCTGTAAGCTTGGATGTGCAGGTGATATAATATGCACACTCGGAATTGTTAATCGGAGATCAAAGTTCCAATTCACTTCAGGTTTGTTGTATTTACTTACGCTAAAATATCATTCAGAAAGGTATGACTCTATATCTTCACCAATCACTACATTATTTTTTCACCAAAAGATTTGCAATTTAAAAATATACACTGACTTTAAACAATCAGAAAAAGGATGATGAGAAAAGTAAATATGGCTGACAAAAAGCACACAGGGTTGACTCACTTTGCATATAGCTGACCAACGGAACATAAGGCCGACTCACAGTAAATATGGCTGAAAAATACACACAAAGCTGGCGCACTGTACATATGGCTGACCAACGGAACATAAGGCCGACTCACAGTAAATATGGCTGAAAAAGACACACAAGGCTGACTCACAGTACATATGGCTGACCAACGGAACATAAGGCCGACTCACAGTAAATATGGCTGAAAAAGACACACAAGGCTGACTCACAGTAGATATGGCTGACCAACGGAACATAAGGCCGACTCACAGTAAATATGACTGAAAAAGACACACAAGGCTGACTCACAGTAGATATGGCTGACCAAGGGAACATAAGGCCGACTCACAGTAAATATGACTGCAAAAGACACACAAAGCTGACTCACAGTACATATGGCTGACTAACGGAACATAAGGCCGACTCACAGTAAATATGGCTGAAAAAGACAAACAAGGCTGACTCACAGTACATATGGCTGCCAACGGAACATAAGGCCGACTCACAGTAAATATGGCTGACAAAAGACACACAAGGCTGACTCACAGTACATATGGCTGAGCAACGGAACATAAGGCCGACTCACAGTAAATATGACTGAAAAAGACACACAAGGCTGACTCACAGTAGATATGGCTGACCAAGTGAACATAAGGCCGACTCACAGTAAATATGACTGAAAAAGACACACAAAGCTGACTCACAGTACATATGGCTGACTAACAGAACATAACGCCGAATCACAGTAAATATGGCTGAAAAAGACATACAGGGCTGACTAACAGTACATATGGCTGCGAACGGAACATAAGGCCGACTCACAGTAAATATGGCTGACAAAAGACACACAAGGCTGACTCACAGTACATATGGCTGACCAACGGGACATAAGGCCGACTCACAGTAAATATGGCTGAAAAAGACACAAGGCTGACTCACAGTACATATGGCTGACCAACGGAACATAAGGCCGACTCACAGTAAATCTGGCTGACAAAAGACAAACAGGGCTGACTCACAGTACATATGGCTGACCAACGGAAAATAGGGCTTACTCACAGTAAATATGACTGAAAAAAACACACAAAGCTGACCCACTGTACATATGGCTGACCAACGGAACATAAGGCCGACTCACAGTAAATATGACTGAAAAAGACACACAAAGCTGACCCACTGTACATATGGCTGACCAACGGAACATAAGGCCGACTCACAGTAAATATGGCTGAAAAAGACACACAAGGCTGACTCACAGTACATATGGCTGACCAACGGAACATAAGGGCTGAATCACAGTAAATCTGGCTGAAAAAGGCACAAAAGAGGTAACTCACAGTACATATGGCTGACCAACGGAAAATAAGGGCTGACTCACAGTAAATCTGGCTGACAAAAGGCACACAGAGCTGACTCACAGTACATATGGCTGACCAACGGAACATAAGGCCGACTCACAGTAAATATGGTTGAAAAAGACACACAAGGCTCACTCAGAGTACATATGTCTGACCAACAGAACATAAGGCCGACTCACAGTAAATATGGCTGAAAAAGACAAAAGGGCTGACTCACAGTACATATGGCTGACCAACGGAAAATAGGGCTAACTCACAGTAAATCTGGCTGACAAAAGACAAACAGGGCTGACTCACAGTACATATGGCTGACCAACGGAAAATAGGGCTGACTCACAGTAAATCTGGCTGACAAAAGGCACACAGAGCTGACTCACAGTACATATGGCTGACCAACGGAACATAAGGCCGACTCACAGTAAATATGGTTGAAAAAGACTCACAAGGCTCACTCACAGTACATATGTCTGACCAACAGAACATAAGGCCGACTCACACTAAATATGGCTGAGAAAAGACATACAGGGCTGACTCACAGTACATATGGCTGACCAACGGAACATAGGGCTGACTCACAGTAAATATGGCTGACAAAGGCACATAGAACTGACTCACAGTCCATATGGCTGACCAACGGGAACATAATGCCGACTACAGTAAATATGGCTGAAAAAGGCACATAGGCTGACTCACAGTCCATATGGCTGACCAACGGAACATAAGGCCGACTTACAGTAAATATGGCTGAAAAAGACACACAAGGCTGACTCACAGTACATATGCCTGAGCAACGGAACATAAGGCCGAATCACAGTAAATATGGCTGAAAAAGTCACAAAAGGGTAACTCACAGTACATATGGCTGACCAACGGAAAATAGGGCTGACTCACAGTAAATCTGGCTGACAAAAGGCACACAGATCTGACTCACAGTACATATGGCTGACCAACGGAACATAAGGCCGACTCACAGTAAATATGGTTGAAAAAGACACACAAGGCTCACTCACAGTACATATGTCTGACCAACAGAACATAAGGCCGACTCACAGTAAATATGGCTGAAAAAGACACAAGGCTGACTCACAGTACAATGGCTGACCAACGGAACATAAGGCCGACTCACAGTAAATCTGGCTGACAAAAGACAAACAGGGCTGACTCACAGTACATATGGCTGACCAACGGAACATAAGGCCGACTCACGGTAAATATGGTTGAAAATACACACAAGGCTCACTCACAGTACATATGGCTGACCAACAGAACATAAGGCCGACTCACAGTAAATATGGCTGACAAAAGACATACAGGGCTGACTCACAGTACATATGGCTGACCAACGGAACATAGGGCTGACTCACAGTAAATATGGCTGACAACAGACATACAGGGCTGACTCACAGTACATATGGCTGACCAACGGAACATAAGGCCGACTCACAGTAAATATGGCTGACAAAAGGCACACAGAGGTGTCTCACAGTACATATGGCTGACCAATGGAACATAAGGCCGACTCACAGTAAATATGGCTGACAAAAGACATACAGGGCTGACTCACAGTACATATGGGTGACCAACGGATTATAGGGCTGACTCACAGTAAATATGGCTGACAAAAGGCACACAGAGCTGACTCACATTACATATGGCTGACCAACGGAACATAATGCCGACTCACAGTAAATATGGCTGACAAAAGGCACATAGAGCTGACTCACAGTCCATATGGCTGACCAACGGAACATAAGGCCGACTCACAGTAAATATGGCTGAAAAAGACACACAAGGCTGACTCACAGTACATATGGCTGAGCAACGGAACATAAGGCCGAATCACAGTAAATATGGCTGAAAAAGTCACAAAAGGGTAACTCACAGTACATATGGCTGACCAACGGAACATAAGGCCGACTCACAATAAATATGGCTGACAAAAGGCATACAGGGCTGACTCACAGTACATATGGCTGACCAAGGGAACTTAAGGCCGACTCGCTGTAAATATGGCTGACAAAAGGCACACAGAGCTGACTCTCATTACATATAGCTGACCAACGAAAGATAAGGCCGACTCACAGTAAATCTGGCTGACAAAAGACATACAGGGCTGACTCACAGTACATATGGCTGACCAACGGAACATAAGGCCGACTCACAGTAAATATTGCTGACAAAAGGCACACAAGCCTGACTCACAGTACATATGGCTGACCAACGGAACATAGGGCCGACTCACAGTAAATATGGCTGACAAAAGACACAAAGGGCTGACTCACTATACATATGGCTGACAAACGGAATATAAGGTCGACTCACAGTAAATATGGCTGACAAAAGGCACGCAATGCTGACTCACATTACATATGGCTGACCAACGGAACATAGGGCCGACTCACACTAAATATGGCTGACAAAAGGCTCACGAGGCTGACTCACATTACATAATGATAATAATACGTATTAAACATTTGATATATTCATTTTGCTTTTCTCTCAAATATTGTGAAAAGATTATATACGTATATTTGAATTTGAACCGTACCTTACCCAAAAATGTTCTGTCATATTGGCCCTGTTTGGTCCTTGACAAGGCTAAAATATTCGAATAAAGGCTGAACAAAACAATGAGCTTTGGACAATGTATACCCAATGTTCATTTGGGTGCAGAGTACAAGTACAATAGAAAATTACAAAAATAAAATAAAAATTATAAAAAAAGATCAACTCGGTATATTGAATTTAACCAAAATTTTTTAAACGACTATATAGTCATCGTCTTTCTTTCAATACAATATATTTTATCTTTTTCAGTATTTCCCTTTCTATCTGAATATATCTGACTGAGGATATCTTACGATCGAAACCCGGTTTTCGAGGTTGGTTGCTATTTTAGTCTCTCACACACACACACACACATATATATATATATATATATATATATATATATATATATAGCGAGAAAAAAGACAAAAGAGAGAGAGAGGGGTATAGAAATGCGCAAGAGGAAGGATGTATACGCCAAAAAGAAGCTACACCAATATACCAGAACACCGGACGTGAGAGAGTAAATGTATGAGGTTATTTACGAGGCTGGATATGTTACAAGGGCGTTTTTAATTCGGGGGTAAAACCGTACCTACGGGCCCGGGCAAAAATTCCCCGTAGACCCCGTAGAAAAAGGGGTCGGGTAGACGAAATTCTGCCCTTCGGCAGAGCCTCGTCGGGGTTCCTCTCTGCCTTTGGGCAGAGAGTTCGACTACCTTGGCTCGATACGAATCTCCAACTAATTCCGGAACAGGTAAAAGTATGATGATGGCGAGAGCGGGGACTTATTTAAAGGGGAACAATTGTGGGGGGAAAAAGGTGGGAAAAAATGAATTATTTTATTTCACTCATCTGGGTTCATAAGTACCTCACGGCCGAAACCCGTCTTGCGAGTTTGGTTGGCATTTTAGCCTTTTTATAAATATCTTAACTCTGCATCTTCGATTTTTAATTTTGCATTGAGCTATTTTTTATTGTCTAAACTTTATAGGCGCGGCTGTTTTCCGTCTTCATTTTCCATTTCTATCCGTATATATATATATATATATATATATATATATATATATATATATATATATATATATATATATATATGGGGGGTGTTCATATGTATGTATAAGTATTTGCGTGTTGGCATGGGCGTGTGGGTGGTAGAAACATGCTTTCGTACAATAAGACGGAAGTGCTCAGTCTATATCGGCTCAATAACCATAGATCGATTAATTGTAGATAGCAATTTCGTTATAAGCAACCGTGTTGCATGTAGAATCACTTCCGATTACGTCACCGCCCCGTCTAATAGATTTTCTTTCAAACGCAAATGCATCACACACCCCCGTACAAATAAACGTTGATCAATGAATCCACGTCTCTTTCTAAAACATATCTTCATTCATAAAACACGTCTTCTTAATGGCACACACACATATCCACATATTCGTTTAAGGGTATCTCTCTCTGACGCATGCGCACAAGAATATTCTATTATCGATTATTTAAAAAAATTATGGAATCTGACCTAAGATATATTACGGTTTTAAAATGAGATATTTAACCAAGGTTGTTTTCACACTACTGCCTTCGGGAAGGTATGACTCCACTTCTCTTAATAGGTTGATTTCGAGAACATTCTATGATGATGATATTATGAAAGATAGAAAATTTTTCGACTGTTATTTGAAAGGAAATTATATCCTCTGAAACATCCATTTGTAAGCTGTTATTTGAAAGGAACTTTATCCATTAAAACATCTATTTGTAAGCTGTTACATCACGGCGGGAAATCCCTTTTAATGCTTCTTGTAAAATAAATATGGAAAATAAATTAATATTAATATTTGGTTTATCATCTACAGCCTATTTGACCAAATTATTTGGGACATTATTTATTACTACTTTCACAAGAAAAGAAAAAGTGAAGCTACTCAATAATGGTGGACTCCTCATAAAATCTCTTTGTATGTTATGCTAGAGGCGCGATGATACCTGTCGAATGTTAATCATTAATTCCAGGACATATTAATCGGTTAAATTTCTGTTTCTATATAACCGCTCATAGACAAGCTGTGTATATCGATCGAAGTTACAGATGTAATATCTTAATAAAAAGTATGGTCTTTGGACATTAATGCACATCGTCCAGAAACGACAAAAACCTCGTGATTTTTTAAATGGTGTGCAGATTTTTTAATATTTCTAAGTTACTTTAATCATAACCCGTATAAACACCGCTTCCCGTACCATCACCGAAGTTAAAGGACGTCGAGGTAGGCCAGTACCTAGATCAGAGGTTTTCAAACCGAGGCCGTCCCGGATATGACGATAAACTAAATCCGCGTCCTGGGTAAGACGATAAGCTAAATCCAACAGCAGAGCCTCTGATCAGGATTGTTTGAGGAGCATATAACTACCTCTGAATTGCTGATGTTCCCAGGTCCACCCTAACCCGGGGTGGTAGACTCTGTTAGGGTTCTAGCTATGGGCAAATAGTTAACACCCAAACTCGGGTCAAAACACTATGAAAGTGTAAAAAAATAGGGTTTAATACCAGAAATACTTTGTAAAAAAAAATTATTACCTGCAATACATTTTTGAAAAACATTACCAGCAATACATTTTTTGAAAAAGAAAATGTTACCAACGAAGGAAAATTCTTACAAGAAATACATTTTTGAAGGAAAAAATATTAACAGAAATAGACTTTTGAACAAAAAATATTAACAACAATGAAAATTTTGTCGGCATTAAAATAACCCATTGAGGTCGATATGCCGTAAAACAAAACAAACAAATTTCCCTGGAACCCTAAATTTCCTCAACGGCCCCAAGGTTTCCGCGAAAATGGTGAGGTAAGGTAATGCACTTTTGACTTTTTATTTCATATAACTAATATTACTAAACACACACAATATATTGTTAGTTATTGTAATATTGTAATATAGACATCATCTTATCTAACCTATTATGTTATTAAAAATATAACAATTATTGGGAATATATTTAGTGATGTCCGTACTGTGCCAGTGAGAAGCCAAGTTCCCTAGTCAATGCTCACTTAGCGTCTGAGTTTAGAACTCCCTGATGAAGTATTATAAAAGAACAGTATGAATTTTATTTAGCATTAACGAAATATTTGACAAAGAAGTATTAATATTTCTTTAAACCAGTTATTCAAAAATATATACTATAATATTTATTGATAAAAATAAAATGAGAAAGATATGGTAGATAATTTTTCTTTTGCACGGATGTTTCTTGAGACATGTAATTTATTTTAAAAGTTACGCAAGGGAAAAATGGTTGAGAAACGCTAACCTATATGGTTGCCCACTTGGGATTGTAAATGCAATTATGTGCAATACGTCATGTAAAGCCAGAATAGGTTTTCTATATAGAATATGCGTATGTAACGTTACATCAAACAGTGGAGTCTTCTTCAGATTGTGAAATACAAGATTTTTACATGCCAAATACAAACATCCAAATTCGCATCCCAAAACAACTGACTAAAGAAGAAAAGTTCCAGCGCAAGGGTATTTCTTTTCACCCTTTAGAACGGAATAGAAAAGCTGAGGTTTAAAGAACTACAGTATTACTATTAGTACCGGAATGCAACGGAGGCTACACATCAAAGCGACTAACATAAACGAGATTAATTTTCACTGTTTTTGTTAATAATTATCTAACCCCCGAGTCGTATATATAATGTATTATTTTCTAATGTTTTCCTTTTATTATTATTAATCCTGACTGGTCCCCACCCCGACCGTGGAAGATGATTTAAGAAGAAATATTCAATAGGGTATTTCACAAATCACTTTTGAAATCCTGGATCACTGACCACGCCTTCTTCTGATTCTCACAGTCTATTGTGAATTCCACGATACGTATTCCAACTCTGACAATTTTCTTCGGGCATATTTTAACTCGATTTATTTCAGATGGAGGGTCATATAACTAAGGATCATTTCTTGGATCAAGTGTGAAGGAGAGTGTGAGCGACAGAATGGATTTCAACAAGTCGGCCAGCCACCCATCAATTCTACGAGGTGGCTTGTCCAGGTCCATTGTCTATCGCGCCAATGAACCTGTATGTGAAAGGAAATATTTTTCGGTCTAATATTAAAACTTAAACAAAGACATTTCTTCAATATCATGATTTCACGCCTATGAGGTTCAAACCCCCAGAACGGTTTGGCTAGTTCTAATCCATAAAGTAAGGTTCACCATTTGTCGTCTAGCCTTCATATTATGTGACAGTAAAATCTTAAGCAATACTCAAGTTTATCAAATACAAATTTCAAGAGCCACTCATGGTAGAGTGTTACCGAATGATGCGTGAGATATAAACATAAGAAGATAAAAATGGAATTGAAGATTAACAGGATGAGGGGGTCGTTAGAGAGTGACCCTAGTTTTGAAGAGGAAAAATCGTATTCCATTGAATTATACTTATGGGTGTTAGTTTTTCACATTAGCAGTTCTCAGAGAGTTCTACTTTACCTCTTTGAGGAACATCTTTACTTTCTTGAAGGGAAAAGGCGTAATAAGCCGGAAATGTTTCAGATTGTCTGCAATATTCAGTTTTATAATTTTTTCATTTAGATGCCTGATGACTGGATAACTTTAACGATACAATAAAAAAAAAGCTTACGCTAAGTGAAAACTGTTTAAAATTAAACGCTCCTACTGAAATCGAACGCCTAAGATAATTATTGTTTTAGGCTACACAATATACAGGGTGGTCCAAAAGTCTTGTCACCCTTACATAATATAATTTTCGTTTCATTTGTTTTAAGGGATATCAAAACCTCAATGGGTTATTTAATGTCGACAAGATTTTTACTGCTGGTATTATTTCCAGAAAAGTTTTTCTGGTAATTTTTTTTCTAAAATGTATTGCTGGTAATTTTTTTTATTTTCAAAAATGTATTGCTGGCAATAATGTCTTGCTGGTAACAATTTTTCTTCAAAAATTTATTGCTGGTAATAATTTTTTATAAAAATTAATTCCTAGTATTAAAACCTATTTTACACTTTCATAGTGTTTTGATCCCAGTTTGAGGTTTAACTACTTGCCTATATCTGGGACCCTAACAGGAGCTACCACCCCTAGTGAAAGTTGAGTTAGAATCACCACCAATTAATAGGTAGTTCTACGCACCTCAAAACCTCCTGATAAGAGGCATTGCTGTTGGATGTAGTTTATCGTCTTTCCAGGACGATATAATTTTTATTTTAACACTCTGTGCGGTTTTATCAAGGAGAGAATTTCATAGGAACGCTACCAGAATACACATCAGTTGAAGGATGACGTTCGGAGAGCCATTGCAACAATCAACAAAGCACAGCTTCGTAAAATATTACAGAGGACATGGTTTTCATACAGACCATCTCGATGCGTGACATCATCAATGAAAGTGAATAAACTGAATCCAGTACATGTGCTTTGTATTACTTTAATACTTTTTTTTCCTATTGTTCGCATTACTTTTTTGATAGAGGGTGACAGAACTTTCGGAGCTCTCTGTAGATGCTCTAAATTGCTGAATCATATCAAGACAATTAGGAAATTTTCAAAAGCCGAACTCTGGAAAAAAGTTCCTATTAAAAGGTTACTGAGTGAATTTCTTCATTCTTAATTTTCTCTCTCTCTCTCTCTCTCTCTTTCTCTCTGTATCTATCTATATTTGCCGATATCCGTTTCACTCTCTCTTCCCCCCTCTCTCTCTCTCTCAACACACAGACACATACACAAATATATATAAAGAAAATGTTCCTTGTGTAAGTGCCGTTTAGAATTAATAATCCCCCGATAAAAAGAATTTGTGCACATTGCGTAACCGATTCTTATGAACCCTGGCATTAAAAGGAGTCTAAGAAAAAAAATGACAATAACTTTATTTACGATGTACTTTGTTCATTCTTCGGAATAAGGATTCGGTGGAATGCAGAGAAATCCAGGACGATTTTTTTTTTAAACTAGATGTGGATGTTTTCAGATATCAATATTGTCGCTGTCTGTAACATGATCTCTTGAAGAAGAAATGAAATTCGTTTAACACTGGATTGGATTTTGAAAATTGACAAAAATTGTACCGCTCTAGATATTTTCTAATTTGTCTTTCGTTTAATCAAAGAGGTTACCAAAAAAAATGGAGTAAAAGCTCGACGCTATATATCTATATAATAAATGCCAATGTCCGTGTGTCACGCTTTACAATTAAAGGGAGAAAACTCTCATTAGCTCCTTCTTTTAGATAATTAATAATCAACGTCAGTGTTTCACAATGTTTCAACTAAAGGAGCATCACTTTCAATAGCTCATATCATTCTACGGTAAGGTAAGCTTAAATTTAATGGAATACTTAAATGCAGCGATCAATTTTGAGATTTTCTGTAGTCTGTTGCCGATCGCATCTACTCCTCCCTGCCTATTGTCATGAAGGCCAAATTTAGACACGATCTAATATATATATATATATATATATATATATATATATATATATATATATATATTCGAAAAATTAATGACAAAGTGGAAAAATTATATTTGGTTCCCTAAAAAGGACTTCATTGGACTAAAAAAATGCTTTTTAGATGGAATGATATCTGAAATACCTTTAAAATTTTTTTAATTATTTTCTTTTTCAGACATATATGGGTATGTTTATATTTATCTATATAGTATTCATATATTATATATATATTATATATATATATATATATATATATATATATATATATATATATATATATATATATATATATATATATATATATGTATATATATTTAAAAAATGGCTAAATTTATAGCCGAAAGCGCTCGGATAAAAAGAACATTCGGACAGTTTTTATATAATTTATCATCTGAAGAAAAAAAAATATTAGATCGCTTAAGAAATTGTATAAAAAAAAACTAAATAAAAGTACCTTGTATGTCGTATTCAATGAAATGTCCATGAAAAAATGATTGCTGCCTAAATACACAAATATATATATATATATATATGTCCAAGAAAGACATTTGAATTACTACCACGCAAAAATACATGTGGAAATATCTACTCTTTGTTGGAAGAAGGTCGCGAAATCAAAACGTTATGGAAAATAGAGGATAAAGGTTTGCCGTTTATCTTCTTTTTAAAGTACACACTTTTCTCTGGTTGGAACAACTATAAACTCATCATTATATATATATATATATATATATATATATATATATATATAAAGAACAGTTAGATATATATCATCTGGAGTTCTTATTGATATTTTTTTTTATTTTTACAAAACACTGCTCAATGTAAACTTAGAGAGCATAAATATTATAAATTAACTGATTTAAGCGAATATTGGATTCCAATATTCATCTTTAAATTAAAACAATATAATTTAATTTTATAATTAATCTTATATTTAGTTTAATTACATAATTAATATCATATTTAATTATATTATATAATTATATTTAATTATATTTAATAATATTTTATATAATTATATTAATTATATTTTAATTATATAATTATATTTAATTATATTATATTATTAGATTTAATTATATTATATAACTATATTTAATAATATTATATAATTATATTATAATTACATTTAATTATCTTATACAATTATATTATATTATATTATATAATTAATATTATATTTAATTTAATTATATAATTAATATTATATTTAATTATATAATTAAATTAAAAGCATTAGTTCCGTTTTATTTTCAAGAGAATATTGGAATCAATTGAAGATGAAACGGAACTAATGATTTTAATTTAATTATATAATTAAATTTAAAATTTTAGCTTCCATTTTTGAAACATGGTTATTGAAACATGGTGTAGCAAAAACATATTTTTAAATCATTTTATTTATAATATATATATATATGTATATATATATATATATATATATATATATATATATATATATATTCCATCCAATTCAAGTAGGATCCATTACATTCAGTTACGTGCTAATACCATTCCGAAAAGGTATGAAGTCCCTAAAAAGCAGAACAGACTCTGTTCTGTAGCCATGGATGTCAACTGGTATAAGAGAAGGACACTTTTGATCATGTGTTGTCGGTTCTACACAAAGTTTTTATTATTATAATCAAAGCATATGTACAGGTGTCTGAATTACTTGACCATAATACATCGGAAAACCGACTGGAGAGTCCAGTATATATATATATATATATATATATATATATATAGATAGATAACTATACTCGATCGAAAAACCCTCGAATTTTTTGATTTGAAAATAATCAAATCAATCTCGAGGGAAAAAAAGTTTTTAAAAAAAGAAAGAGCTACAAACATGAATGTCTGTCGAAAAAATCGCACAGATCCAGGTTTGAAGCCCAAAGAAGAAACTCCGATACGAGTAAACAACTAACTAACAAAAGAGCTCAATACAACCGTAGAGCAGACCTAGATAAACCTAGTGAGCCAGACAGACCTACCTAGGTTTCACCTAAATGGATCGTCAGGGAAAGTAAGGCTTACTTTTCCTGACGATCCGTTTCGGTGAAACCTAGGTAGGTTTGTCTGGCTCACTAGATCTATCTATCTATCTATCTATCTATCTATCTATCTATCTATGCTTTGAATATTGCTGCGACAAATGTGCCCGTGCTGATGCTATTTACCTTGAGCCCCTTAATAAATTCAAAGGAAGAATCTGCAATATTATTGGTCCAGTTCTGACACTTCGGCTTCAGTCTTTTTCCCACCGCCACAAGTTTGCTTCTCTGTGTCTTCTCTATAAATACTTTTATGAGAGTTGTTCGAATGATCTATACGCTCTGGTCCCTAGAGATTTTCAATTTAAGTGCAGTACCAGACTGGCGTCTATATCTCATCAATTTCCGGTTGAGCTGGCTAGATTTAAACCGTAAGTTCTATGCTCACAGTTTCTTTTTCTTTTCTCGCTTGTGGAGCTCCATTCTGGATCCATGCTTTCCAGTCCCTATTAATCTGCAAAAGTTTAAATCTACCGCGTCTCTCTCTGATTACACTTCTCCCTCCCTAGCAATGTTCCTTTTTCTAACTCTTACCTCAGTAAGCGCTTGTTTTCTCAGTGGCTTTACTGCATTGCCTGGGGTGAACTGGATTAAGAATATATATAAATGTATACACATTGACGTTTGAAAATTTAAGGCATTACATTGTGGTATGGTAACGCAAAGTGAAGCCCATACGAGTGGCCCCCAGGCTTTGTACAGGTGGAACTTACAGTAAAAATGCTGATGATGATGCGGGGTAAGATAAACTATACTAAGAGCTACAAAGACTCGAAGTTGCGATCTCCCACATCTTGAATAGACGCAGCATAAGGAAAATAATTTCGCTTAACAAGCGAAGAAAAACCTTTCAAATTTGAAAGCTGTCAAATTTATTCTTTGCAAATCTATATCCCTATAGTTTGTATAAAATTAAAATAAAAAAAAACAATCAAAGCAACACTGTTAATTTTATCGCAATAACAACCAGAATCGAAACAGCGGATATTCCTGCCTCCTCTTGTTAAAAGGCCGATGATAATAGACGCGAAGCTTTGGTGCCGCTGAAAACCAAAGATTCGCCAAATGAGACTCTCCTGATAAAGCCAGAATAGAAGAACGAACAATCGCTTTTGTACTTTGTGCCTGTGGGCTCGTTCAACGCTGGTTCGCCTACCCAGTGTAAACCGACCTTATTTATTTGAGCTCAAACATTTCCTTATAGGTCTATACCAGAGGAATTGGATATTCCATTTCTTTAATTTGGGGCACATTTGATACCCAACCGTTCAAAGGTATCACGTGTTTACCGAGAAAACCTAATGGAAGGCATCAGCGCTTACCACGCACAGCGATCGACTCTGATCCCTAAAGGATCATATGACCATTTGGCATCTAATTAGAATTATCTACGGTAACAGGCAAGGAACTCTGGCTGGAATGACATCCACATTAGATGCTGGATTTATCAAATGCATATCCGGCAATTAATTTCAGTGTTCTTCATCTTTCATTGAAATAGAGAGAAGGAAGGCACCTCTGTTCATACTATGAGACTAGACGCAGTTACTCACCTTGGCCTATGTTAATTAAATTATTTTACGCTGTTCTTAATCCAAGATACGGCCCAAGAGGCACACGAGTTAGTAGGTTGCCGTATGAGCGTACGTTGAGGAACTAGTGTAGATTATGAAGATATGTACATAGGTTTCTGATTTGATATTCCTTCTAATCTAAGTCGAAATTTGTAATACATCTTGATTCAGGACATTTCTGAATTCTGTTTAATATTGTAGTGATCAGCGTTAAGATGTTCTTGGGAGCTTTCTCCACAAACGAGACGTGTTTGAGAAGAAGCTGTCTAAAAGGAAAAGGGAATAAGGCTTCGTCTCAACTGTGCACATGACATGGCGATTTTTAGCAGTAAGGCTCTAAACTAAGTAATGCAGCCGACTATTGCCTTTTCAGTGGGAATAGAGACAGAAATTATGATATTAGTTTAAAAAAAAGTGTGGTGAACAGCCCCGTAGAAGCAAGCGAGCCAAAGTGGCTTGCATCTGGTGTATAGGAAAATAAGGGTCTTACCTTAACGTGCGGCACATGATATCAGCAAGTTTGCTTCATGAAAATGGCATTACTCTCCCGTCCAGCCATTCTAGCAATATGTGCAAGGATGAGGGTTTTTTGTACAGTTTGGAATGCTTCCACCAATAGCAAGTCGTGTGCTGATTGGTCGAACTGGAGGAGGCAATTTGCCTGTGTAACCGAGAATAACAGCGAAGAACGCTGATTGGCTGGGGAACCGCAGTGTTGGCCTGATAAAAGAGTGCTGGAGCAATGAAAAAGGGGAGAGAAACGTTGGCTATAGGTAGTGACGTGTGAAGAAAGTGAGGACAGTGAATTGAACCAGTGATATTGTGATTTGTACAAGTGACTGCTGGGAGAGCAATAGACTTATTTAATCAACACCTTTTAAAATTTTGTAATTCTTTCCCCTTCCCACTTAAATTACATAATACTATTTAGCTTAAAAAAAGTAAATCATTTTTTAAAGTTATTCAACATCGCTTGAGAATGGTAAAAAAAAATTAGGTTTAAAGTTTAGTTTTTAGTTTCAAAACATGTAATTTCTGTGTCGCGAGGAATACATACTTTAAAAAATAATAATTATATATATATATATATATATATATATATATATATATATATATATATATAGTATAATATAGAAATGAGAAGCCGCGTATACTTCCTTAATATGTATATATAGAAAAGTTGCAAATTAAAAAAATAGTAATGTTTTTTATGAATGTATTAATTTATTTTATATATATATTTGATTTCAGATTGACCTCATAAAAAACATTATTATTTTTTAATTTGCAACTTTATATATATATATATATATATATATATATATATATATGTGTGTGTATGTGTATATATATATATATATATATATATATATATATATATATATATATATATATATATATATATATATATATATATATATATTAGGGTGTCAGTTCGTGTGCACTTTGAATAATTTACAAATTTAAATTGCACACGAACTTTATGGACATTCTTTATATATATATATATATATATATATATATATATATATATATATATACAGGTAAATAATTTATACAGTTAAATCATTGATGTCAAAGATAAAAACAAGCTGAAAGTAGGAAGTTCCATTCAGCATCGATTTCCTGCACAAATCTTTCTTGTTTTCCGAAAGTAAAAAAAGGTGTGATCTCTGGCCGGCTTCGACTTGTTCTTCGCTACTAACGCACCGTTTGTTTGAAGATCGCCTAAGCGCGGATGCAACGGCGTAAAACTAATTACGAAAATCAAAGTAGGTGCTTTCTTTTATTTCACAGGTTACCAAAGTGCTCTCATTGTTCGTTCGCCTATTCTCGCTTCATGAGGAGAGCTTCATTTGGCGAGTCTTTGGTTTTCAGCGGCACCAAAGCTTCGCGTCCTTTATCATCGGCCTTTTAACAAGAGGAGGCAGGAATATCCGCTGTTTCGATTCTGGTTGTTATTGCGATAAAAATTAACAGTGTTACTTTGATTGTTTCGAGTGGCGATTTTATTTTAATCCTATGAAAAAATATAGGGATATAGAATTGCAAAGAAAACAATGTCAGCTTTCAAAGGTTTTTGTTCGCTTGCTAAGTTAAATTATTTTCCATGTGCTGCGTCTCTTCAAAACGCGGGATATCGCGACTTCGAGTCTTTGTAGCTCTTAGTGTGGTTTATCTAATGCTATTCCGTATCATCATCAGTATTTTTACTGTATGTTTCACCTGTACACAGCCTGGGGGGGGCACTCGTTGTAGAACGTTACGTTAAGACGCTGGTTATATTTATAGGTGGGGTGAGATAACTGTTAAGCCTAGACTTGAAGAGGTTAAGATTGTAGTGATCAGGGAACCATCCTCTTGGGAGTCGGTTCCACAGAACAATGGTTCGCGGGAAAATGACTTTTCACCGATGAAATACGGTGGGAATGTGCTTGGTTTGCTACAATAAAAGTAGCTTGGCGGGTCCTAGCAGTGTAGGTTAGACCAGGCTGAATCAATTGAATATTATATAAAACAGGATGAATTCAAGGTCCATACACTCGTTGACTGACACAGCAATCAATATCAAACGCAAAACATTTCCAATGTTCACTATTTACATTATTCAGGCTCAGAGGTTTATAATACCCAGAATTTTATACACATATATCCTCAAGGACACATGGTACAATGGATAAAGGCGTTTAACAAGACCCAAGACCCAAAGAGTGCTAGTTGAATACCTGGTTAAGACAGTGGAGAACCTGGAGATGTGAATTCATAGGAGGTAACTGATAACTGACATCCAGCGACATTCCAACCACCTGAAGAAGGTAGGGGAGTCAATCGTCCGAAACGTTGTAATAAATATGGCAACAAAGATGAGGACAATAGTTCGAATAATGTCAATAGTGTACATAATACGTCATCTCAGAAATATGGACAGATTTCCAAAGTTATATTCCTTTTTATTTCTGATTTTGCACTGTTTTAATAGTCAAAGAGTATTGAGTTTTGTGATAAAAAAGCAATGATGGAATCAAACTTGTTATAATAGTAATAGTAATAATAATAATAATAATAATGGTCGTAATGATAATAGCCATTTTCTTTACAGAGAAACATTTGGCATTGAGTGAACAATTAGTTTTAATATCAGGTGAAATTTAAATGAAAACCAAAATGGTAACATTGCACCATCACCGAGCAAACCTTGAATTTTCACCTAATTTGATGAACAGGTATTCTCTCAGGAGTATCCCAGGCCTTGAGAGCCTACTTGGACTTAAGCTTATCTTTAATCCATCTTTGATTCTACTTTCCTTGAATTAAGAAAGTTAATCATAAATTTGAACAGCTTAAGATTCTACTGATTGGGGAAACATCCTCTTGGGAGTTGGTTCGACAGAGCAGTGGTTCACAGGACGAAGTTGTTCAAGTGGAACTGACTTCTCTTCGATGAAATACGGAGAGAATGTGGGCAGTTTGCTACAATGTAAGTGTCATGGCGGGTCCTAACTGTGAAGGTTAAATCTGGTAGAGCCAGGGAATGTAGATTGTCTGAAAACTTTCCATGGCAGCAGCGATACAACAGAAAGAGGCTGGCCACATCCTGCCTATGCGAAAGCGGCTGGAGGTAAGAAAATAAATTGTCGCCAAAAAAGACTCGGAGACATTTTTTAACTCTATCGAAACTGGAAAGTGAGGACTGGAGAATTCCCGCCCAATATGATGACTGTAACCTATTTTCGGCCTGATCCGGCTCTTGTAAAAGTAGAGGATAGTATGAGGAGTCAGGTTCTTACTGGAATGGTGCAGGAAGCCGACCATTTTTTTGGCATCTTTGGCGATCAATCTTACGTAAGGGTTCGAGGCACAATAGTTTCTTAAAGTATGGAGCCTTCTCTATTTTCTGCTAACCATTTACACAAACTCATTAGCTAGATTATTCGTTGCTTTCTTATACCTAACTTGTCTTCAGTACGTCTTGTGAGTGACAAATTAAAGGCCATCCCTTTTTGCTAACAATGCCTTCTAGAAATGTAAGCTGTATCTTTCTGTAGAAGTGTTATTTGCGTTTTCATTTCCTTTCGCTGTTACTCGGTGACAGGTTGCATCCGCCAATGTCATCTTCAAATCTAACAAAGGAAATGAAGTCGTACAACAGATAAAATGATAGCTACTTGAAAATGTCCAGTTCCATGGTGTTGAAGGTATATAAAAAAGAAAATGCTAACTCAGATGATCAAAACATTCTAAGAGTTCAGAATCTATTTAATGAGACCGAATTTGTCCAGGAGAACCAGAACATCCTCAAGCCGAAATTTGATGAGACCTGATGTCGCCGCCGAATTACGAGATATGGTTGTCAGGTCTCAAATTGAATTGGCGACTTTGGTGATAACCTTCTCTCTGCATGACTCATATGAAGCAAGAGCCGCAGACCAACGATTGTCGTCCTAAATATTTGTACTACTCCGTAAGACAACCTGTGTATCTTCGTCAATAGATAGACTAACCAATAGTCCTATTATACCAGGACATGGTGCCAACAATCAGGGACGATTGGAGGCTGAGGAGAGCTTTATTAAATAAACCTTTCTTTAATTTAATCATGTCTACAATCTCTGTAGATAAACTGTATTGTTTAATTTTTGTTGTATGTCTGCTGTTACATTGTTTCAACCGTTGAGTCTTTTGGCCTTCATCAGGTGGCCTTCAGGGAATTTCGAAAGGGACACTTGATTTAATCTGCGAGGATAGATTGTCTCATTCCGTCGGTCATGTCCACATATCTCGTTAACATCTTATTTAGTACTGCTCAGTTACTGCTTTTCTCAGTGAAAACTGAGTCCAATTACACAGCCCTGCGCAAACATTGATTTCCCAATCATTATGTCACCATATTTGCGAACAAAACATTTTAATCCACTCCGCCATAATAACAATCACAAATAGTTTGCACATTTTACCCGAAAACACCACATGCAGCAAAATTTAAAAATGATAGATATGAACATAGATAGATAGATAGATATGGGCAGAGTGAGATAGATAGATAGATAGATAGATAGATAGATAGATAGATATGAAGAATATAAAAATCAAAAAGATGAGGACAATAGCCTGCATGGAAATAATATTTTTTTTACTATGGCACATTTTGTAATCTTTCAAGTTTGATAAACGTGTAAACATTTTTCTTCCTTCTTTGTTTTGCAGATATGGGATAAAGAGAGAGAGAAAGAGAGAGAGAAAGAGATAGAGAAAAAAGAGAAAGAGAGTGATGAAAAGAGAGAGATAAAAAGAAAGAGAGTGATAAAAAGAGAGAGAAATAGAAAGAGATAAAGAGAGAGAGAAAGAGAGAGAGGGAGAGAGAAAAAGAGCAAGAGAGTGATAAAAAGAGAGTGATAAAAAGAGAGAGATAAAAAGAAAGAGTGATAAAAAGATAGAGAGAAAGAGAAAGTGATAGAGAGAGAGAAAGAGATAGAGAGGGAGAGATAGAGAAAAAAGAGAAAAAGAGTGATAAAAAGGGATAAATCTATTTTTCTAGACAGGGGTTATTGCTACTTTTAGTAGCGGGTAGGGATGTAAAAGTAGCAATAACTGATACATTAAAATATAGACATATTGAACACCTAGACACCCCTGTCTAGAAAAATAGATTTATCTGTAACCTTGGAAACATGAATTTTCTTTTAGCTGTGTATTTAAAACCCAGTAATTTGAAACGTTACTCCAAAATTCGCTTGAAGATGAAATGGAACTAATGTCTTTAATTTAATTACATAATTAAATTCTGGGCTTTTAGCTTCCATTTTTGAAACATGGTTAGAACTGTGTAGCGGAAAAACATTTTAAATCAATTAATATATATATATATATATATATATATATATATATATATATATATAGTTAAACCTAGAGAGCAGACAATCTTACCAAGGTTTTACCTAAGCTGATCGTCAGTGAAGGCTGGCTTCCCCTCTCGGTCTGCTCTACTCATTGTATTGAGCACTTTATTTAGTTATTTGGGTACTCACATCGGGGTTTTTTTCTTTGGGCCTTGCACTCGTATGCGTTATAATAATTTTCGGTTAACGTACATGTTCATGGTTCTTTCTCTGTTTTATACCTTTTTTTCCCCTTTGGTATTGGCTTGTTTATTTACAAATCAACACACCGAAGGTTTTCTGAGCGAGTATAGTTTCTTATACTTATAAGATTTTTATATATATATATATATATATATATATATATATATATATATATATATATGCGTGTGTGTCTGCGCGTACGCCTGTGTGCTCGTGTCGTTTGTGTGCGTGTGCAAATTTTAATTTGTGCATGTATGTAGAAAAGTGAGTGTTATTGTAGCAATTTTTTTTTATTTGGGCATATTGATTTTCGAACAGACAAGGGATTGCACTTTTTACATTATTTTGTTTTACCTAAAAACATCACATGCAGAAAAATGTATATGACAGCGAGAGAGAGAGACAGTGAGAGAGAGAGGGAGAGAGAGAGAGAGAACGAGAGAGAGAGAGACGACGAGAGAGAGAATAATTCATAACTTGACGCTGATGCAATCATTCAATTCGATGAGTTTTCATCAGGAAAGTATTGACCCCGCAAGCACTGAACACGCCCAAGTGAAATCAGTTGTTGTGTCGAGGTCTTTCTAAGCTTTACGAAATGTCTTCCATAAGATTTGTCAATCAGGCTTGAGGCTAAAATCCCGATAGAATTACTCAACTCTGTATTCAGCTCGAGCCCTTCAGCTGTTCACCAAATTCACTGCTTAAATTCATTTCATTGATGAAATAGTTATTACGACCTTTTATATCTGTTCATATTTTTTTTTTACTAAACTCCGCATTCGTGTATTGTCTACATTCTTCCAATCTTTCACATCTATCCTTATTAGTATCTGTCTATATTTCTGAGATGAGATATTATGTACATTATTTACATTATCTGGACTAATGTCATCTTTGTCGCCATATTTATTACAACATATCGGCCTTTCAGTATCTGTCTATATTTCTGAGATGAGGTATTATGTATATTATTTACATTATTCGGACTATTGTCCTCATCTTTGTCGCCATATTTATTACAACGTTTCGGCCTTTCAGTATCTGTCTATATTTCTGAGATGAGGTATTATGTACACTATTTCAATTATTCGGACTATTGTCCTCATCTTTGTCACCATATTTATTACAACGTTTCGGCCTATCAGTATCTGTCTATATTTCTGAGATGAGGTATTGTGTACACTATTTACATTATTCGGACTATTGTCCTCATCTTTGTCGCCATATTTATTACAACGTTTCGGCCTTTCAGTATCTGTCTATATTTCTGAGATGAGGTATTATGTACATTATTTCAAATTATTTGGACTATTGTCCTCATCTTTGTCGCCATATTTATTACAACGTTTCGGTCATTGTACGCCCCGGCCTTCTTCAGTTGTTTGGAATGTCGAACTGAACCCTTTATTTCGCTCACTGGGGTAGACTGCTCTAGTTTAATGGATATCAGGTATCTCCAGTTAATTCCCCTCTGAAAGTTCTCCATTGCCATAACCGGGTATTGAACTCACACTCTTTGGGTCCTGTCACTAGATCTAACTAACGCATTTATCCACTCCTTGAGAACAATTTACAGGAAATAACTGATAACTGACATCCATTAGACATGGCACGTGGAAGTAGAACAATCTACTCCAGTGAGCGAAATAAAGGATTCAGTTCGACATTCCAACCACCTGAAGAAGGCCGGAGCGTACAATGACTGAAACGTTGTAATAAATATGGCGACAAAGATGAGGACAATAGTCCAAATAATTTGAAAAATCTATCCTTGTTATTTTCATTATAACATTTCAAAACAGATGTCTGTTGAATACCTGCAATTGGGTATATCTCGTATATATATATTTATATATATATATATATGTGTGTGTGTGTGTGTGTGTGTGTGTGTGTGTGTGTGTGTGTGTGTGTGTTGTCATTCCTCTTCGGGTTATTTGAACTAATTTTTTTTTCTTTTGTTGTTTTGCTTCCTTACATTTGAACAGGTTAACTTTACTGACCTCCCCCACGTGATTTGAAGTTTCGTGGTTGAATTAATCGGAAGCCGACAGAATATACGGTTGTCAGCAAGAGAAAGACCTTCAGATGTCACCTACAAAATCCAAACTCGTATTAGAATAGTGAAAGAAGTCTTCAAAAATCTGAAGAAATTAAGAAACAGGAAAATTCCGTGAGAAACAATTTCAAGAGTGTTGAAATATTATGCAATATCAGTCCTCTTATATGACGTTGCATGATGTATAATTTCTTCACAGATGAAGATTTGGTTCAACAAAAGGATGCTGAGAATACCATGTACGTAAAGAAAATTTTAATGAAGTTTTAATGAAATCTAAACAAAAAAGACGCATAGTTAATATTTAACACCCCCCTATGTGGGATGTATGTGGCACAAGGCTGAGTTTACCGTGGGTTTTCCGAGCCCGAAGGCCCAGCCAAAAAATATTCCCTTCAAACCCGCATAAACGGGTTCATGGTCTGTCTATCTCCCCGGACGAAACGTTGCCCTTAGGCAAAGCCACGTTCGGGTTCCTCTCTGCTCAAAGCAGAGAGTTTGACCATTGAACTGGCTAGAGCACTGTTAATATATAATAGCTCTCCCCTACGAGGGATGTATATAGCACAAACCCGAGTTTACCGTGGGTTTTCCGAACCCGTAGGCCCGGCCAAAAATATTCCCTTCGAACCCGCATAAACGGGTTCAGGGTTTGTCTACTTCCTCAGACGAAACGTTGCCCAAGGGCAAAGCCTTGTCCGGCTTCCTCTCTGCTCAAGGCAGAGAGTTTGACAGTTGAACTGGCTAGAGCACTGTTTTTGACACTTATAGTTAGGATCGAAAAGAGACAATTAAAATTTCTATGACATAATAAGCAAAGATGGCTTAGAAAAATGTAACACGTAGTGGAGTTTTGAAAGCAACTGAGACAAAAGGAAACTTCCAGTAACCTGCCAAACTATCTTTTGAAAATGGATGGCAGAACAGAGATTATTAAGGAGACGAAAATCAAAAATATAGCTAAGTAAGTTAAATTACAAAAGATAGGAACTTATTGAGAGCTATGACTAAGCGTTTTTTGAAGGAACACGGCAGGTACATGAATACTCGTTATTTTTGTTTCCATCAAAATGTTTAAAGTGTTGCAATGCTCGATGATCTGATTTCTGGAAACATGGTAATTTTTCATGAAATTGCGAAGATTTCTTCAATTTTACACGCACTCTTTTCGGTCGGAATAGGGATTGCTTCCGGTTTCCAACGGAAGCAGAATTGATTGTCAAAGCAGAAAAATATTGAAGTCTAGATTCTGATCTATCTTCGAAGGTCGTTGTCCGATTCTGCTTTCTCTGTTTGCAAAATGTTCATGGGAATTCAATTATTGATCCGTCTTTTGATGGAGAGCATACTCGAGGCAATTCCGGATGCACCGATGGTGAAAGTGAACATGTCTAAAAGCAATCGACAAGCCATCGACATTGCATTTAAGCATGAAACAGATTGTCGCCATCACGAGATGATGCATATCTCCACACAGCTCTCCCTCGCTCTCTCTATCTCTCTCTCTCTCTCTCTCTCTCTCTCTCTATATATATATATATATATATATATATATATATATATATGCATGTATGTATATAGTTTTGCATTAATATCTGTTTCATTTAACAAGTCTAGCAAGGTAATTTATTTTTTTTACGTAGATTGTTCTTCAGTGACTCCTATATGAACTTTTCATCGTTATCTTCTGATTTTACAGTGGTTTGATATATTACATTGTTTTGTAAGCAATTTCCGTTTAAGGGACATTCGGTTTTTGCTCTGCAGTTACACGTGGGTTTCATTTGTGCGTGTGATTTGCTAGTTGTTTTCTGTGTGTGTGGGGGGGGGCAGCATATCTTCATTCAAGCATGTTTGGCTGAATAGGCTGGACATATTATATTTATTTTTAATCCTCTTGAATTCTCTAAATGACTTCTTAATATTTTAGTATATTTTTTTTTCATTTCTTTTATTATCCCAGGTACTTATCTAAGATCATCTTCAGGGCTGAATTGCTAAGAAAAAAAATTAATATTATTGATGATTTTGATTTCGTTTTTTGTAAATATCTATCACAGGGCATTATCTATCTATCTATCTTTCTATCTATCTATCGCAGTGCGTATCTATCTATCTATCTATCT
This sequence comes from Acanthosepion pharaonis, assembly GCA_903632075.3. Lineage (NCBI taxonomy): Eukaryota > Metazoa > Mollusca > Cephalopoda > Sepiida > Sepiidae > Acanthosepion > Acanthosepion pharaonis. The sequence goes on from CAHIKZ030003194.1 coordinate 772,513, forward strand.
ATCTATCTATCTCTCTCTCTCTCTCTCTCTCTCTCTCCCACACACACACACACACATATATATATATATATATATATATATACATATATATATATAGTTTTGTGGTATTATATATTTATGGGAGAAATGTACTGAATCGTAAGTATATCAATGATGAAAATAAAGTAACCAGCAAAGCACAACAAACAACGTTCTTTGATAAAAGATTATGAATGCGAAAACTACTCAAACATTAGAAAATTTATTTTTCTATATGTAGCCGGAACCAGGAAAAATTTTCCGATATAAAGAAAAATAAAAAAAAGAATAGAAAATCCTTAACAAAACTATTTTTTTACCTTAAACTTGAAAATGAAAAACAATCTGATGAATGTGATTGTGCGATACACCGCCATGTTTTACCAGCAATCTGTTCTATCTTCTGATTTGCCTTTCGCTGCTTTGGTTTGCCGCCGATTGGTTAACAATCAACCAACCTTTTGCTCCAACTGTTCTACATTCTTCTCTCTTGGCCCTGTTTTTCCATTTTATTATTTGCCTATCTCCTTTCTTAGTCTGTTCCCTGATCGTCGAAGATATTGTCTTCAACTTCTCCGTAACATAACTCTTTCGATAATTATATGCATTTCTATGTTTGTTTTTAAGTGATTATGTTAATTCCCATGTTTCGCAGCCACACGTCATACCTGGCATCTAATTTACCGAAAACATGCTTCGCATGGATGAATTGAAAGTGAGTTTGATCCACACGATTAGCTCACTTCTTTTAAATTCTATCAGAGAAAGCTTACTAGATACTTCTAATAGTGGGTTACATGTGTCATAGAATTTTTAAGGAACTTACTCAAAATATCAAAATACTGATGAATTTGAAAGAAATACCTAGGCAAATATCGGTCAATATTTGGGTATTAGCTGTGGAATGAGAATATAGAAATGCTTAAACTTCTTCTGGAAATATAATTTGATTGCTGAAAAAATATGACTTGTAAGATTTGTTATTTGTTCCATTGTTGCGCCTGAAGTTTTCTCTGAAGAGATCCTGGAAGAAATAAAATTGTAAGTGAAGAATTATATTGAAGACAGTTACTGAGGATTTTATATGCAGATATGCACGTGAAAACCTAATGAAAATGATGGGAAAGAAAGAAAGAAAAAATAAATGGACAAAAAATTTTAAAAAAAAGCGAAACATTTACGAAATAGGAAAGACATAATAATAAAAAATTACAGAAAGAAAGAAAGAAAGAAAAAAGAGAGACAAGCGAAGCATTTGCAGAGAGAAAAAGAAAGGAAAAAGAAAGGAAAACAAAGAAGCGAAATTGAAGAAAGAAAGAAAGAAAGAAAGAAAGAAAGAAACAAAACCAAAAGAAACATTTGCGTAATAGAAAGAATGAAAGAAATAAATAAAGAAAGAATGAAAGAAAGAAAGAAAGAAATAAAGAAATAAAGAAAGAAAGAAATAAAGAAAGAAAGAAAGAAAGAAAGAAATAAAGAAAGAAAGAATGAAAGAAAGAAAGAAAGAAAGAAAGAAAGAAAGAAAGAATTATATAAAAAGTAAAATGAAAGAAACAAAAACAAACGTAATGGTTGCAAGTTGGAAAAGCAATAATGAATTTCGAAAGAAAGCAAAAATGAAGAAAGAAGAATATACTTAAAAAGAAAAAAAGAATGAATGAAAGAATGAATGAAAGTTAAAAAGAAAGAAATTTGCTTCAAAAAGACATATTCACAAAGAATCAATGCAATTCAAAAAAGAGAATATAACAGTCAAAAGTAAAAGAGAACAAGGCAAATGTTTCCTTAAGTAATCAGGATAAGAAGGCGAATTCAACTGAAGAAGAAAAATAGCCACTCAACTAAATGATTGGCGGGAAATACAAGTAACGACAAGAGGTAAAGAAAAAGAATACAAAAAAATCATTCATCATTGAAATTGAATGGAACCGTTGAAGAGAAAATTCAAGCAGTATACAAGAGGTTCATTAAAACTAATCTCGACATCAATGGCATCTACTTACCTGAAATGATATTAACGGAAATCCCAGCCTCTGAAGGAGTCATTTAAAATAAATATCTCTTTCAATCACTTCGATTTGTAATGACACCACCTAGCAATCGATAACAATTAAGGGTTTGCAAAAAAATACACCAGATTCGAACAGTTTTTTTTTTTTCGTCCGATTTCAGACATTGTGAAGTTTTATCAAATACTCAGTAGAAATCTAGCACGGTCTCCCAAGTAATTCATATGCTTACTTCAATCTACGCAAAACATTTCTATTTTTGAAAAGGATTTAGTGAAAAAAGCGGCCAGTGGTACAAACACGCGCGCGCGCGCACACACACACACACACACACACACACACACACACACACACACACACACACATATATATATATATATATATATAGGCTGCGGCAGAAACCCACTGATGTCTTGCTATTGTGTGGGAAGTTATATATATATATATATATATATATATATATATATATATATATATATATGTATGTATGTATGTATGTATGTATACACATTATGAAATGGACAATGTCCGACAATTATTTTAAGATATTTTTATGTTTATAAATTCTTTTTATAGATACAAATATTTAAGTAAATGCTCTGTTTGTAATAAACATTATTAAACAGTATTTACCGGCCTGAATGTTTATTACAATCAGGGAATTTACTTAAATATTTGTATCTATAAAAAGAATGTATAAACATAAAAAACGCCTTAAAATAATTTTCGGACTTTGTCCATTTCATACTGTGCGACGTTATTTGTTTACATCTGGATACGCATTTAGAAAATATGAATGTATTTGAGAGATTCATGGAAGATTGTAGTTTAAAAGCAATAAAATCGACCTTGCTAACCGAACGATCCTGTGTGGCTCAATCGGTTAAGGCACGTCGGGCTATATGATGGTTCCGTATAGGATACAGTTTCGATTCCTGTCGGAGGACGAATATTTTCTATGAAAATTTCTCGAACATCCAGACCGGTCAATGTTATTAATATTGTTTATAAACAGAGCATTTACTTAAATATTTGTATCTATACAAAGAATGTATAAACATAAAAATGTCTTAATATATATATATATATAAATTTACTGAGAGAATAAATCTGTAAAAGGATAATATGAATAAAGAAAAAGGAAAACTTATCTTAGCCCACGCGTTTCGGCCTCTGAGGGATTTTATCATGGAGAATATAAGGATTTTATTTCGTAACAAGAAAAGACAAGAGCAAAATGGTTGTAAGTTTTTGATAATTTTAAATTTAAGAAACGCTCATGGTTAGTCATCAGGTTAGCTGACTTTGATAAGTTTCCTAAACTTTTGCTTTGATAAATTTCCTTTTGATGATAAAACGCGTCGGCTCAGATTAGTTTTTTGTCTTTAATCCGCTAGATTTGTTTTACTTTAAACGTTTATATAAGTGGATTCTCATATGCGGATACTCATAGGCTCTCTATTTATGTATTAAACAGTATATGCTTTTATATTCAACAACCGGCCTGATACGTATACACATAGCGAGGGAAAGAGATGGAAAGAGAGAAAGAATTTTAAGTAATTAAAAGATTTTCTTTAAGATAATCTTTTTCATAAAATTAACAAACCTTATTATTTCTACGCAACTGTGGCCAACACTGAAAAGGGAGAATGATTGTAATTCCTTTTCCCCATAATAAACTGAATGTTTCATTATTCGTAAGTGACTCAGTCTGACAGTTAAAATGGAAGCTGTTTGAAGATCTTTTTGAAAGAGCTGATTGAAAATCCCTTTTCTCAAAATTAACAAAATGTCTAATTAATTGAAAGCCTCTGTGGTTGACAGGGAAAAGGGTTGGGTGATGGAACAGCTGGATAATCCCTTCTAACAAAATTAACCAGCCTGCTTTGTTAATGGCAGCAAAAACAAAAATAACCCAGTTACTTCCATAGTTAACCACAACTCGGACGAAACGTAATGTGAAACCAAAATAGATCAATCTCTAATGTCTTGGTTTTGTTTTTCAAAATTTTAGACGCTTATCACTAAGCTATATCATGAATGTCTTTTTTGTGTGACATAGGCTGGTTTCAATAAAACAAAGACTCTTGGAAGTAATTTTATCGATGTAAAATACTTTTAAAAACGTGATTAAAAAAGAGATTACTAAATGAAAATACATCTAATATCATCGCCGATCGGACCAGTGATTATCACCAATCACGATGAATGGATGTCCCCCCAGGGAGTCCCCATGTCTATTGGGCTTTAAACCTAGCCTAGACTTTAAGTAGAACTCGTGCATACAATCCATAAAGACCGTACACGTCTTGTAAGGAGACGGCAGATAAAAGTAAAGGTATAAAATATTCAATTCAAACAGATTGACGAGTACTAGAAGCAGTGTCAGCTAGGGAAAGACAGTTTTAAAGAGACAGCATTTTACAACAGATATTGTGTAGTTGCAATTTTATGGTAACAGAAGGGGCGTTTACTGAAGGATTAAAAAGATGTGGAGCAGCCTTATTTTAGTCAAAGCATTCAATATTTAAACTATCACTGAATATATTAAAAATTAAAAAAAAGAATTTGTACGGATTGTTTAAGGTTCTGTGGATAGTGTAAGTATATAGCTTAGTGGTACGGAATGAAATATTCGAGGGTTAAGTTCGAAATTCTAGTTGAGGTCCTTACATTGATTTGCACGGGAGAACTTATGGATTTTTCTCTTCTCCCTCAGCTATGGATCAAATATCAGTACAAAACTGATTCACTGACTATAGCTAGCAATCAGTCTAAGGGAATGAAAATTCTGAATCTAAAGTCGTACGTGATCTTGATGCATTTCAACAGTAAACGATTGGGACCTAGATGCCAATCAAGCAGCAAGAATTCATGTAAGAATTCATCAAGAATTCGCCAAGGAAGAAAGCACGTCACAGTAATTGCCATGAAAATATTTGTAAAAAATACAGAGGGAAGAAAGGCCACGTCGGTGAGAAAGTAGACACACACACATACATACATATATATATATATATATATATATATATATATATATATATATATATATATATATATATAAAAACACGACAGTTTTGAAAAGGAAAGCAACACAAAATTTTATATATATATAATATAAAAACACGACAGTTTTGAAAAGGAAAGCAACACAAAATTTTTATCAGAGAAAATGAAATCGTTGCCACGAAGAAAATAACTAGATCTTATGTAATAAGTAAAACAAAAGTGAAACCTGATTACAATGATGTAATGAAATTTAAACCGCAAAAGATGACTAATTATAGATATGTCTATGCAATTTTGGGGGAAATGTCTATTTCGTATGTATGAGGTGAATGAGGAGAGAAAGTGAAGTTGTTTTAGTTTCATTTACTTTCATTCTTCGCGCGATGTACTGATAAGGCAAACACGAAAGGAAGAACTTAAGTTTAATGATTTCTTCTCCCGCACGTCTCGTCTGCGAAACTCTCTACCAACTTTTTGCTTTCCTCTCAAATTCTTCCTTATATACCGTGTCCCCTCAGGACGTCGGCGATCATGGCACTCCGCAACCTCCTGTCCCTTGTAGTTCTTAAAAATTTCAATTATCTCTATCTATAAAAGGCAGCATGTGTGTGTGTGTATGTGTGTGTGTAACGAATGTACGGCCGCAATTTTCGACGGATTTGCACCAAAATTTACATGCACATACTCCAAGTTAGCAGGAAGGCCAAGACCGACTTTGCATTTCCCAACTCCCATCGATAGTGGAAATAATCGATTTTTTCATGAATTCCACGAATAGGCAGGAAGATTCTATTGGCCAGCGTGAGAGCCAACAGCTGACTGACACAAATGTTAACTAGCATGCTAACATGCAAAATAAATCGATAGCTGCATTCGTCACAAGTGGGAAAAATTTAAATCTGTATGCCACTTTACTCCAATTGGCTCATTTGCTTGCTTAAACTCAATGTTGATTCTGATTCCGCAGAACTGGGTTGGGTGTGAAAAAGTATTTGTTGTTAACATTCTTTTTTCATTCGGTTTTTCCAGTTACGAGTCCTTTTTAAAGCTGATCGTTTTGTGTTCATTTTGTTTAGTTCTTTTTCCGTAACAGATTTAATGTTTAGTATAGAGCTTAGAAAAATTCGTAACATCAGCACGGCAAAGGGCAGTCCTTTAAAGGCAAGGAAGGGCAAAAATATTTTAAGTCAAGTGATCGCGATTGCTGTGTCGTACGATTTTTGAATCAATCATGGGCAACGCCGGGTCATGCTGCTAGTTTCTCCTAAACTCTGTTCTATCATCCATTTACTCAAGCTCACCAAGTATGTGATGCAATGTTTTCCTCTGTTTCTCTTGCGTTCAATCTGTCCTAGGTGTATCAGATTTTCCAAGCCCTCTGCCCTCTGTCTCTCTTGCCTTCAATCCATTCTGTGGGTATCAGATTTTCTTTCTCTAATATCATTGTTTCGTCCATGATTTTCTTTTACATATCTCTTATTTTTTTATAATTCTTTCTATTTCTGGGCATTTTTTATTGAGCTTGTTTAATATGTCTGCATTTGTTTCTTATTTCTTTGAGTAGTGCCCTATATTACGATCCATGTTTTTTTTTTGTTTTTTTTTTTTGTTTTTTTTTCTCCTTTTCATCATGTCAAGAATTTCGTCTGTCATCCATTCATTTTTTTTCTTCTTCTAATTTTGTCTGGTAAGATCAAGATTGTTGATTTTACTAAAGATTCTCTTAAAGGTTCCCGCTTTTTGTCCATCGGATCCGCTTTTCACTCAATCTTCAAAAATCTAAATGTCTCCTTGCATCTTTTTATTGTCCTTTCTTCTCGGTAACGTTTTCTCAGGCCTCTTCACCCTCAGTAACTCCTTGTATCTTAGTAGATTTACCTGTCAAAGTTTAAAGTTCGTGCCCTCTCACCAAAACAACGGCGTGTCAAAGGGGCTTTTTCTTTAACATCGCAATTATTGCATGCTAAATCGACATCTTAGGCAATGTTTATTATGTTAAGAGGCGATGATTCGATGTTTGCTAAAACCGAAACATATGGAAGTGAATTTATTTTTCATTATTTTTGAGAATTTACAAGAAAAACAGTTGTGGTAGGATCCACCTAATTTGCATAGTGGAGTACCGACCATATAAATATGGTTGGTACCGGGAAGAGAAGGAGAGGAACCAAGAGATTCAATCCAGAGACTCTGCCCGACTGCGACTAAGTCAACACATTCTCCAGGAACGGTCTCCCCAGGAATATACAAAAGACTATATGTAAATATTGTGTACACTTTCTTGTTTCAATACATTTTGTTCTAAGCACATTTTGTGTTGCATTATTATTCCATGCATTAGTCAAGTTTCAACAAAAACATAAAACACAACAATGCTATTTACACTCGTTACATGTTTTTATTGCGATATTCATGGCGTTTCGACCGTTGTATGTTCCGAACTTCTTCAGGTGATTTACGTTGGTATTTGGAACTGAACACTTTATTTAGTCCACGCGGTTAGATTGTTCTAATTCTACATACTATACTTTTTGGGAAGATATCTCAGTTAATCCCCTTTAGAAATTCAACTCTCAAAGGTTTAGTTCCGTCTGCTGTGGCTAGGTATTGAACTTACAACTCTTTGGGTCATGTCACATTTTACATTACTCAACCAACGATTTTATCCACTAGGTCAGGTTTTCTTTTGGGAATAAGGATGGGGACAAAAGTCCGAACAATGTAAATAGTGTAAATAATTGCAATACTTCATCTCAGAAATATTGACAGATTCTGAAAAAGTCCAGAGCGTACAAAGTCTGAAACGTCATGAATATGGCAATAAAGATGAGCACAACAGTTCGAAACATGTAAATAGTGTAAATAGTTACAATACCTCATCTCAGAAATATCGACAGATCCTGAAGAAGACCGGGGCTTACAACGGCCAAAACATCGTGAATAGGATAATATCTCATCTAAAAAATATAGTCTGATGCTGAAGAACGCCGAAACATCGTGAACATGACAATACAGATGAGGACAACACTTCGAACCATGTAAATATTGTAACTATTTATAATACCTCATCTCAGAAATGTAGACGGATCCTGAAGAAGGCCGGTGCGTACAACGACCGAAACGTCGTAAATATGACAATACAGATGAGGACATCAGTTCGAACCATGTAAATATTGTAACTATTTATAATACCTCATCTCAGGAATATAGACAGATCCTGAAGAAGGCCGGTGCGTACAACGACCGAAACGTCGTAAATATCACAATACAGATGAGGACATCAGTTCGAACCATGTAAATATTGTAACTATTTATAATACCTCATCTCAGAAATATAGACAGATCCTGAAGGCCGGTGCGTACAACGATCGTAACGTCGTAAATATAACACTAGGGGTGAGGAAAACAATTCGAACCATGTAAATAGTGTAACTAGTTACAATACCTCATCTCAGAAATATAGACAGATCCTGAAGAAGGCCGGTGCGTACAACGACCGAAACGTCGTAAATATGACAATACTGGTGAGGACAGCAGTTCGAACCACGTAAATAGTGTAACTATTTATAATACCTCATCTCAGAAATATAGACAGATCCTGAAGAAAGCCGGTGCGTACAACGACAGAAAAGTCCTAAATATAAAAATAGAGGTGAGGACAACAGTTCGAACCATGTAAATATTATAGCTAGTTATAATACCTCATCTCAGAAATATAGAAAGACTGCAATCCCATATTCATCGTTTTTCTTATTCATAAATTTATAAAGATCTATTAATTATAAAAATATGTTATCCAAGATTTGTTTACTTGGCTGACAATAAATAATCTATCGGCAGATTTTTTAGGCATTTTTAGAAAAAAAAGAGGATCTCTTAAAAAAAATCCTTATAATCATGTTTTCAAAAAATAGTAGGTGGGGGTGCTAACTTATGATTGCTTGAGTTTCAGGCCTTGGATTTTTTATGGATTAGATCAAGATTTAAAAGAAAAAATACAAAAATTACATCTAGAAGTAATCTAAGATATAAAACACATTGTAAACCAAATCTATAATGCCTAGAAAAATAATCTTTTTTTTTATTTAAATTATCTTGCGATAAATGATAAATATTAAATATAGTATATTTTCATAATTTCGTAATTTTTTTTTAAATCTTTAAATAAAAAAATAATTTTGAAATTTATTTAGTTTTAAAATGATCAATAAAAAATGTAACTAATAAATATCGCATTGTACGTGCTTCATATATTTCTATAATCTTGTAAATATAGCTTTTTGAGGGCAGTATACAGGGAGACACGGTGGAGTAATGGATAGCGGTTCGCGTTGTGGAATCTGAGAGCCGAGTTCCAATTCTGGCTGAACCCATTACGTTCACTTACGTGCTAATACCCTTGGGAAAAGTATGAATCCTTTTCTTCTCCCGCCAGGTATGGGTAAATAGCAGGTAATACAGCCTTGGATGGCAACTGGTCTACCACAGAAAGAAATGCGGGAAAAAAACTGACTAGTCATGATCGCTGACGTGATACACGCATAGCACATAACTGACTGACCGATACAGTAATAGCGGTGTCGACAGAAGAAGCCATCCTATCGAAACACCGTTTATTCTTTACTGATTCTTCCAGCAGCCACCCTCTTGACCCAGGGTAGCAGCAATACCTTCTCAAGGCACCGGATGTGGGCCTCTGTGTTGAATTTATGATCCTCGCCAACAAATTGTGGAATTCTTTTCTTATCAGTACTATCAGAGTCAGTTTTCCCAGGTGACGTACCTTCGTAGTCACCATTAGACTCATTCAACTCTTTCTGAATACTCTGCACTGTCCTCAGATTGACACCCAAACACTATCAAATGTTCACAAAAAACTGTCTTTGTTATCTGTCAATTGCCTTACATTTTTCTATAATATAATGGAGTTGTTTCCGGTTAAGAGTCCTCATTCTCTTTGGCTACTAACCATGACTAAAGACGATGCTTACAATGATATTTAACCCATAGCTGGGTTACCTGTCATACGCTTTCTCAGGGCTATATTCGTTACACGACCGACACAGTTTTTCCCATACAAATTAGAAGTATTCTAATGCTTAATAGTTCCTGCCAAAGAGAGACTTTTTTATACTTCTTTTAAAACGACATACAAATTCATATAGATTTCAGCCGATATGTTCTTCGGCATGTCGAATCTTTGTTAACATTCTATGTGGAAGTGTTTTTGAATGTTACCATTAATTATTCCTCAAGTCTATTGTTGATTTTAGCATATCCTTTCACTCAATGCACTCTTTGATCTTCCGAGAGGTGTTTGAATATTTGCTTTCTGTCTAGTAATACATCATATAAGTAAACTTCAAATTATTGTAGATGACCAGACTTTCTTTAGGCTAGTACATTTCAACTAATGCAAGGCTCAAAATAGAGGACTACAGTCGCATTGGTAATTATGAATGCGCTGTGTGATATGACTGAATGCAAATGACGTATAAAGTGGTCATTATGATGATAATTAGTACAGATAACGATCGTTCTTTAACATCAAGATTCAGGAAGTAATCGCGCCGTAGACTGTTTCACAAAATGGCAGTTCTTAGACAAAATCTGTCTAAGTGGAGTTTCCTTCTTAGGTCTTGGACACGGGGGAAATAATGATGATTCGGCTAAGTGAAAGTAGCATGGTGTTCCCTAACAGTAAATGTTTAACCTAAGAAAGATGGTTCCCTGTGTTGTCTTAGAAAATCACCAAAATTTGTTTTACATATTTATAAGTCTAACATTCGTTCTTGCTTTGAATATTGCTGCCACATTTAGACTGATGCTCCTGCTATATTTTTAGAGATTCCTGATAAGAATAACTTAACCTGTAATTGGTTCAGACATGGCATCCTTGCTTCAGTTACTTACCCACCGCCATAATTCAGTTTCCCTGTAGCTTTTCTATAAATAATTTTCTGATAAACTTTTTACCTAGACTTTATGAATTTAAACATATTACTAGATTTTTGACACGATTTCATCATTTAAAAGTTGAAATGGCTAGATGTAGCTGTAAGTTCTATGCTAACAGTTTCTTCTATCTGACTTCTTGAGTGAGGAACTCTCTTCCGGCTTCTTGCTTCCCAGTCAACATTGATCTTCAAAATTTTAACTTCAATGGCAATTGTTATCTTCTTAATTCCTGTTCTTTTATTGTTCTCTCTCCTTAAAAATGTCTTTTGTTCTCATATACTATAACACTTGCTTACGTCTTGCGTCTAGTGGCTTTACTTCCTTACTTGAAGATGGAAAGAAAACTAAAGAATTGAGCTCATCTGGATATTCGCGGCCTGGGTAAGACGTTAAACTACGTCCAGCAGCAAGGCCTCTGATCAGGAGGTTTTGAGGAGCGTGGAACCACCTCTTAATTGCTGGTGTTCCCAGGTTCACCCTGACCCGGGGTGGTAGCACCTGTTAGGGTCCCAGCTATGGGAAAATAGTTAACTATTACTAGCAATAATCTTTGAAAAAATTATTACCACCAATACAATTTTGAAGAAAATATATTACCAGAAACAGATTTTTGACAAAACAAAATATTACCAGTAATAAAAATTTGTCAGCATTAAATAACCCATTGAGGTTGATATGCCGTAAAACAAAATAAACCAAATCAATCTAAACCAAAGAATACATATTCTATTCATACGAATCTATCCTAAAAATGTTGTCGGCATTCAATAACCCATTGAGGTTGACATGTCATTAAACAAAATATCAAACCAAAACAATCATCTGGATATTCGCCATGAAAATAACGATAGGATAGCGAAAGATTTGCAACGTTAGTTCTTCAGACTGTCAAGTAGAATGGAGACTATTTCTCCCACAACAAGACCGCGTCAATAACACCACAGTTTGAAAAGTAATTATTGACCAACTTTGATCAGATACAGTAGCAATACCCCATTTTAGCCTAATCAGACTCTTTCAAAGATAAAACATTGAAGAAAGGGTCACATACTTATTAAATCAATACACTGAACCAATCATTTTTCCAGTATCTTGGGCAATGTATTGTATATGCAAGGAGGGATAGATAAATTGTATAAATTAGGAAAAAATGAGAAAAACAATGACATCTCATTTTAACATATATATTTACCAAAATTACACATATCTAGAAATAATAAAACTTCACACACTGCCTCCATACGACTTCGGAATCTCCTTCATCTTTTCTAGGCGATCTCCTTGTCATAATCCTTGCCTTTGGTTCATCTTTGGTGTTACAAGAAATTTTGCTGGTCTCTCTTTCAACTGCACCCCACACAAAATAATCAAAGGAGTTGCAGTTTGAAGATTTAAGTGGCCAGATGTAAGGCGAGATGTGGTTTCGGAAATTGTCTGACTGTCATTAGAGGGATTCTCCTGCTTTTGATGCATGGTGCAGAGTCTTGTTGTCAGACATTTATTCTTCCAGCAGCCAACGTCTTGAGCCAGGGCAGCAACAATACCTTCTCAAGGCACCTGATGCGGGGCTCTGTGTTGAGTCTAAGACCCTCACCAACAAATTGTGGAATTCTTTTCTTATCAGAACGACTTGATGGAGTTTTCCGAGCTGACGTACCTTCGTAATCACCAATTACACACGTGTAGCTCTTTCTGAATCCTCAGATTGACACCCAAACACTATCAAATGTTCATATTAGAGCTTTCGGTGTCAATGCCAATACATACATCGGGGCGTTTCCAAATTTCTACGGGAGTGAATTGCGTCATAATGCTCTTTTTCTAACAGACCCTGTGCAGTCGACAAAAACAAGAACCAACAACGCGTATGGGCAAAATTAAAGATATAAAATGGCGAAAATTTACCGATCGCCCCCTGTATGTTTTCGGTTTTTGAATTATTGAAAGTAATACGCCGGTTATTTCGTCACTGACGCACTGGTTCTCCTCCCAGCACCGAGTTAAGCAACTTCGAGCTTGCTCAGTACCGAGATAGGTGATCGCTTCAAAATACCAGCTGCTGTAATCTTGCATCTGCGAGAGATATAATGCTCAGATTTGAAAAACCGTAGAGCCAACTGCAATTATGTTTGGTAAAGGAATGGAACAAGTTCTTCCCCCTGCCAGCTATGGCCCAATTAATAGCACTTGTATCATTAAAGTCATTATTATCCAAAAGATATTCTTACAATGTGAAAAACGTTTTCTGGCTTTAAATAGTCTACCGAAGATTGATAAGTCGTAAAAAATCAATCAATCATATTTCTTCATTGTTATTTTATTTTTTTTGTCGCGAATGAAAAATCAGGGTTCCAAGTTTCTCGCACTATGGCATTTAATTTAAACCGAATTGGAAACTTCAAACTTTTCATATTTCCTTTGATTGATTTACAAGCGTCTAATGTTTGCTCCGTCAAGTGCAAAAGACAAAATGGGCTGGAATTTCTTTCAAAAGCAAAAAAAGGAAATCAATATTCTCTGGCTTAGTTCTCTTCATTCTCTCGGTTTTTCTGAATCATGTCACGAAATCGTATAAATATTGACGATTTGCTGAAAAGACAGAATAATGCTTACATTTGCAAGCTTTTACTAATAAAAACAGAAAATTTTTTTATCGAAACAGTTGTTCAGAACTTCAATAAAATGTGTGAAATCATCTGGTATCGAATTACAAAACTTAAATAGCAAAACCAAAGTAGACACCTATCTATCTATCTATCTATCTATCTATCTATCTATCTATCCCAATCTGTTAATATCTATCTCATCCTATTTATATTATGTATGTGCGTGTATATCTATCTATCTATCTATCTATCTATCTATCTATCTATCTATCTATCTATCTATCTATCTCAGTTTGTTCATATCTATCTATCTATTTATCTATCTATTTCACTCTGGTTATATGTACCTCAGCCTCTTCATATGTATGTATGTATGTATCTGCCTATCAATATCCGTTGGTGCATATCTATCTATTTATCTGTTTATATCTCGGTCTTTACATATGTATATGTGCCTATATATATATATATGTAAGTATGTATGCATGCATGTATGTATTTATGATTATGTATATGTGTATATATATATGCATTTATGTAAGTATGTATGTATGAATCAACTTCGTCGGGCATGTTACCTTGTCGGAATGGATGACAGTCGCATTCCCGAGCAACTCTTTTTTAGTGAGCTGCGAACAGGCAAGAGAAATGCCGTCAAACCTAAAATGTGCTTTAAGGACTGCATCAAGAATGCGCTAAAGAAGTGCAACATTTCTTGAGATCACTGGAAAGAATGTGCACCTGATCGCAATAATTGGAATGAGACTGCTAAAAGTGGAAGGCTTGACTTTGAAGATGAGAAAAGGAGGCACGCAAAGCTTAAAAGAGATGTGAGTAAAGGTGTCCTCGATGAACTTCCTGAAATCACCCGTAGGAAGCATGATCTGATGTGTACAGATTGTTGAAGATGGCTGGTCTAAAGTGTCAACTATGAGAGCACCGACGGAAGGCAACAATTAATTATAAAACCGTAGATGTCCAGCAATCGAAATATGATATTTGTGGTAAGATATGCGGGTCTAGAAGCGGTTCATGCGACATTTTAAATTGAATATTAGACGTCTTAAGCGCCCTTTTGTGCCAGAGTATGTAGGTCCCATGCTGCACACCAACAGATATAATCCAAAAAGATATGTAGTTTGTCCGTACACGGACACAAGTTGGCAGCCACCTTCCTTCTATCTATCTATCTATCTATCTATCTATCTATCTATCTCAGTCTGTTTATATCTCAGCCTCATCATATGTATGTGTATGTATGTATGTATGTGTGTATGTATCTTTCTAACAATCCATCTATATATATATATATATATATATATATATATATATATATATATATATTTCAGTCGGTTCATACCTATCCATATGTCTTATTCTGCTTATATCTATATCAGCCTGTTCACATGCATGTATGTTTGTATCTATCTATCTATCTATCTATCTATCTATCTCAGCCTGTTCATTTATATGTATGTATATATCTATCTTCCCCAGTCTCTTCATATCTATCTATCTATCTATCTATCTATCTATCTATATATATATATATATATATATATATATATATATATATATATATACCAGTATTTTTCATATCTATCTATCTATCTATCTATCTATCTATCTATCTATCTATCTATTTCAGTCTGTTTATATCTATCTCTCTCAGTCTGCTCATATGTATGTGCGTGTATATGTATGTATGTATCTATCTATCTGTCTATTAATGTATCTCTCTCAGTTTGTTCATGTTAATCCAACTATCTCAGCTTGTTCATATGTATGCATGTATATATCGATCTCAGGTTGTTTACATCTATCTATCTATCTATCTATCTGTCTGTCCAGTCTCTTAAAATCTATCTTTTATCTATTTATTTATGTCTCGAAGTTTGGCCATAGTTAGCTGTCTGTCTTTCTGTTTGACCGTTTTTTTCGTGTGTAGATATGTATATATCTGAAAAAATTTATTCAGCAGACATATTGATGTCTGTTACGCAAAGCCGACAAAAAAAACTCTCGCTCAAAGAAAATATGTGTTACAATATAAAAAAAGGTGTGAACAAGAAGATGTGTGTCAGAAACGTAAACAATACCGTTAGTGTTGTCAAAATGCATTGAACAATTCAAGAAAATCAAGAAAAACATCACGGGTTCAAACTTCTGTAGATAAATCAGAAGTGTCTTATTTATTTAAGCGTCACAAACGTGTTCCGCCGACCATCTTGTGTATGTATTCGTTTTTAAGAAATACTAGAAACGATTATATACGCGTAACGTTGAAACACCGGTTTCTGTGCGATCACCGAAGTTAAGCAACGTCTTTCCTGGTGTGTTTCTAGATGGGTGACTGCTTGAAAATATCAGGTGCTGTAAGCTTGGATGTGCAAATCGGAGAGCCGACGTCCGATTCCAGTCAGGTTCGTTATATTCACTTACGCACAAATACCTTAAGAAGCGGTATGCATCCATCTCTTCTTCTCCCCGGCATGGATTAAATAGTAAAACATTTATCACTAAACCATAATTATATCAAACAAACAAAAAAGAACACTACGTACAAAATATATAGATTTCAGCATGAAATAACTGATAAAGGTTGATATGCTACCAAACAAAATTAACCAGACAACAATCTTAACCTTGTCATATCCTAAACTCGGAACAATCTCACTCGTTTAACCTCTACTTTGAGTCGCTCTTGGACTTTGTAGTGGGTGAACTAAAATAAACAATAAAATCAGAAGAACTTGGAAGCTTTTGGAAGACGGAACGCAATAGAAATTGTAAAGAAGTGGGTAGTATCACAATAAAGACGACAAGATATGGAGTGTATCCACTGTGAGATATTGCTGTGAAGAAACGAGAATCTGACAAATTGGAATCAACGAACGAGTAAGTTGATATCCTAAGTATGGTGATGATAGATTCTATATGAAATACAAAGCATAAGAAATAGGGGAACTCATGACGGAAGTGTCATTTTATTCGGTGATCAAGGGACATCCGGTCTGCAGAAAGGAGAAAAATGATAAATTATGTCCGTAATGTTTGGCATGATAAAAATAAAAATGCTTCATTAGAATAAGGACGAAATCAACCTAGTAAAATTAAGCTTAAAATTCTGCCCTGCTCCGAAAAACAATATAACAGACATAAAAAAAAGACACTATTTACATTATTAGGACTCTTGTCCACATCTTTGTCGCCATATTTATTACAACGTTTCGGCCTTTCAGTATCTGTCTATATTTCTGAGATGAGGTATTATGTACACTATTTACATTATTCGGACTATTGTCCTCATCTTTGTCGCCATATTTATTACAACGTTTCGGCCTTTCAGTATCTGTCTATATATCTGAGATGAGGTATTATGTACACTATTTACATTATTTGGACTATTGTCCTCATCTTTGTCGCCATATTTATTACAACGTTTCGGCCTTTCAGAATCTGTCTATATTTCTGGGATGAGGTATTATGCACGCTATTTACATTATTCGGACTATCGTCCTCATCTTTGTCGACATATTTATTACAAAGTTTCGGCCGTTGTCCGCTCCGGCCTAATTCAGGTGGTTGGAATGTCGAACTGAACCCTTTATTTCGCTCACTGGGGTAGACTGTTCTGGTTCCACGTGCCATGTTTAATGGATCTCCGTTATCAGTTATCTCCTGTTAATTTCCCTCTCCAAGTTCTCCACTGCATTAACCGGGTATTGAACTCACACTCTTTGGGCCCTCTCACTGGATCGAACTAACGCCTTTATCCACTGTGCCATACCCGGTTCAGATACGTTTGCACCTGGTTTCTTAGGCATAGCTATGAATATAGATCTGCTGAGGTTTTCCGGTATATCCCCGCTGCTGTAGATGCCATTTGTTATTTCAGTGATCTTGTCAATGTCAAAGTCATCTCAGGCTTTAAGCATTTCAATTATAATTCCGTCTGGCCCAGCTGCCTTGTTTCTGTTCAAATTTGTCGAGTGCGGCTTTTTACTTCGGTTTTAAGAATTCCAGTTCCGTCGGTAGTTCTGTGTAATCCCTGTTTGTTCTCTTTCGTCGTCGAAGAGTTCTTTTACGAAACAAATTAAAAACTACATCAGAGGAGATATTTCCTCCATACCACAAATATAGATCTGGTTATTCCTCATTCATTAACTAAATTAAACTTAAATTAATTCATTAATAATTAATTCATTAATAATTAATAATTCATTAACTAAATTAACTTAAATTAAAAATTACATCAGAGCAGATATTTACTCCATACCACAAATGTAGATCTGGGAACACTTATGCTAACGTTTGACATTAGCCTATTGTAACTGAGAAAGGGTTAATGAATGAGGAATCACCAAAATAGAGTTTGGAAATGAGATGTTAATCTTTACAACATCAACAAAATACGATACTCGCCAGCAGCGTGAAGTAGATAAACCACTGCTAGTGATGGACTACTTAGACAGCAGATTGCCCCCACATCCAATAGTGTATTTATGAGGATTGGCACATACCCATCAATGAGCATAGGTACATTATATAAAAGGAACATACCCTATGAATTAGGTAAACAGGTAATCTCATTCTGGAACGAAAAACATCCAGAAACACTGAATCCCATATTATTATCATTATCGAGAGTAGAGACCTAATTCTAAACAATAACACTTTTGAATTTGACAACAAAACCCTTAGGTACTGCAATGGGAACGAAAATGGCGATAACATATGCCACCATAACATTTGCTTACCTAGAGGAAAATTTGTATGAATAGATAGAACAAATATATGGGGAAAATATAAAAACCCACCTCATGAAATCTTGGAAACGATACTTAGATGATTGCTTCATTTTCTGGAAATCAACAATTTCACACCCCTCTCCAAAACTTAAAACTCTTATCCAAATAAAGTCTCAAATAAAAATGGCAATACTGAAAAACCTAAAGGCAAAGTTACCTACTCAGTAAAATGCTTGAAGTCTAGACTGAGCAAAAACGATTAACAAAGTTAAATTCTATGAAAGGATGTCTCTAGTCGTAACTGGAGTTTCACGCTCACACGATCTTCAGACGTCTTTAGATGACAATACACACACACACACACACACACACACACATATATATATATATATATATATATATATATATATATATATATATATATATATATATAGATAGATAGATAGATAGATAGATAGATAGATAGATAGATATGCTTTATTTTCGGATATTACATCAAAAACAAAAAAACGCTCATCAAAATGAAAACGTTTATCAATCTGACATGTTTCTGCGTTATTTGAGCTTCGTCAGACGAAGTGCTAATAAAATTTCAGATTGATAAAATTTTTCTATCGGTTCTTTATTTTATCACCCATTAAGATTCCGATTCATATTTGATCTATATCTGATCCAAACTTATTTGTAACCCATTAAAAATTGTAGGAGAATTCAATGCATTTAAGCAATGTTACTAAAGCTCAAATATGACTAATTTGAGTTATAACTCCAGAAAATGATAAACAATATTTTCCTTTCTAAAAGTAGCTATTTAAAAATTGGGAAAATATTTATTAAACAGTAAGTGTAGCTTCTTCGAGCCTGGTGTTAAGTTAGTATTCAGTTTTTCCGTAAACCTTTGAAGAGAATCGGTTGTTTATTGTTGTGTACAAGCTTAATTCTCCAATAATTTCGTATATTTAATTACCCAACTCTCTGACATATTTATTCGAGTAACTTCTTACAAAACCTAGCGATTTTAAGTAAATTAAGCACACTTGAAACATAAATTGAGTTTTATAAACAAACGTTATCAGTAGTATAATGCAGCGTTCCTGTCAGCCGACTTCGACTGCTAGAAAATTACACGCAGCTATAAAACAACGTAAATAATTTACACTCTCATTATGTAGACATTTTCTGTTTTCTCTATCATACTAACGCAATAAATTCAGTTCTATTGTAAAGAAACCAAAATAAATTGTGATTTTGTTTCGCAATGATTCGTTTCTGACACTCTAAAAGAAAACGAATAATCATTAATGAAATTCATTTAAATTTCTGTTTGAAGATCGTTTATTTCTTTCCTTTTCATACGACTTTACGTCTACATGCACACACACACACACACACACACACACACACACGCACAAACACGCACACACAAACATAAACACACACACATATAATGGTTGGATATTAGTTTTTAAGTTTTTCTGTCTGCTTATGTTACAAGCTAATCATTATTACCTTCATCTGATCAAGTATATGTCTTCAATATCTTCATTACTGAGGCAAATTCCCTACAGTTTCTTCAGGGCAATAGAGTTTGAATCCCAGTCATGTTCGTTATATTCACTTACATGTGGATAACATTGATAAAGGTATGCATCCAATCCTTATCCTCGTAGCTATGGGTTAAATAGTAAGACTTCTAACAGAAATACATTATTATATCTCTCCCAAATTCCTACAATCGAAAAAAATGTTTCCGCTTTAAATAACCTCAAAAGGTTTGATAGGCCGCAAAGAAGCAATAGAATCAATCAATTAATTACAGTTTTTTGTGGAGAGAGTTTACTCCGGTGTTACCATTACTTGATCAACGCCGGTAGGCTCAATCTCTCGGTAGCGATAACGAATATCGCCGTTCTAACAACTATCGACGGCTTCCGAGACCGTAAACATTCATTTCAGGTATTCCCCAATGCTAGGGGCAGTCTCGCTAGATTGATCTTATTAAAAAATGTGTCTCTTTGACAAATGCACAAATGTTGAGTCTCTCTCTATACCCACCTCTTTCTCTCTCTCTCTCTCTATATATATATATATCCTCTCTCTCTCTCTCTCTATATATATATATATATATATATATATATGTCCTCTTTCTCTCTCTCTCTCTCTCTATATATATATATATATATATATATATATATATATATATATATATGAAGAAATATACTCTTAAGGTATGTCATATTTACGGGATAAAGTGCTCAATATCAGAGATAAAGCGTATATAAATATAAAAGTGAACATTGAAGTCAACACTTAGAGGCGACAGTCTGTCTCATGAAACAGACTGTCGCCTCTAAGTGTTGACTTCTATGTTCACTTTTATATATATATATATCTATATACACACACACACACACACACACACATATATATATATATATATATATATATATATATATATATAGAGAGAGAGAGAGAGAGAGAGTAAGAGAGAGAGACTCAACTTCATATATATGGGATAACGATATATAATTTTTCATATAACTAGAACTGGTTTGAAGGAAATATGTTTGGAAAAGAAAATCTGAGATTCGTTTCGTCCATTGGGACTTCATCTCCCTAAGTTTGTTTATGACTATACATGTGCACAAACAGGAGACACTGAGAATTTTAAATTTAGATTTTGATTTTGCTTTTTTAATGCCTTTTGGGTTATATAATTGATGTGGGCCCAAAGTTGCGACCACGGAAGGAAAACACGGAACACGGATTAGAGGTAAGAAAGATATATTAAACACAAAGGTTACAAAGATAGTGTAAGTGTAAGCGGAGCTTACTATGTGCTAGTCACCAATATTGGTAGTCGTACGCGGCTGATACTACGGTATTAGAATACTCTCACTCTCTCTCCTCCTCTTCTCTTAGAGTATTATATCGCATACTTTATATAGTCCTGGAAGAGTCCATGATGTAGGTATGTTACGGTTTCACAATACCCCCATTCCAAGAGGTTTCTTTTTTTTTTTTTGAAAAGAAGAGAAAAAACACAGAACTGTTAATACTTTTTCTCTTGGGATTTACGTCGAGCGGTTAAGTAAATTTCCTTTTCCTTCCTGGGCGTCGCACTCCAGGAGAGACTTGGGGCATGTAGAGATCGAAGTGATCGAAAATTACGTCGATCGGCTCTTCACAGTTATTTTGTAGTGATTCCTCCAATTCCCTCAAACAGCATTTTCTGAGCTGGTTCCAATGGCGTTTGTGAGTGTTTTTCGGTCCTTGGACAATATAGACCAGTTCGCTAATTCTTTGTTTTATGGTGTCCTTTTTTAAAAGTTGGTTGAGAGGCCCTCTCAAATTTTGTATGTTCTTAATGAACCCTTGGTAAAAGTTAGCTAGTCCGAGGAAGCTTTGTAACGCTTGAACTTTATCTTGGGCCGGCATGTTTCTGATCGCGTTGGCTCTTTCTGAATCCGGCCGACGACCGTCTTTATTTATGATGTGCCCTAGGTATTTAATCTCTGATAAGAAAAAGTCACACTTTGCCTCCTTAACCTTAAAACTGTATTCTTGTATCTTTTCGAATACGTTTATTATATGGTTCCGGTGCTCTGCCGTAGTTTTACTAGTAACCAGTATATCGTCCAAATAGGCTGTTGCGTCGTCAATGTCGCCCAGCATTGCGTCCATGACCTGCTTGAAAATTGCAGGCGCAACCTTTACTCCAAAAGCCACTCTGTTGCATTTGTACAACCCTCTATGGGTGTTTATGCAGAGCAATTTGGAAATTTCTTCTTCAACCTCTATCTGAAGGTATGCGCCCGAGAGGTCAATTTTAGAAAAAAAATTTCCACCATTGAGTTTATTGAAAATTTCTTCAGGGCTTGGGAGAGGATAGTGGTGATCCTGCAAGGCATCGTTTAACCCTGTGGAAAAATCTGAGCATACTCGTATTTGATTGGTCTTCTTTTTTACGTAGACCGTTGGTGCTGCCAGTTCACTGAAATCTGTTTTTGACAGAATACCTGCTTATTCGAGTCTATCTAACTCTTTGATGATTTGCTCTAGAGCAGCGAAAGGGACATTCCGTTTCTTTTTGAATACCGGTTGTGCACCGTCCTTCACCTTGAACTTAGCTTTCATTTGAGTACATTTCCCAAGGCCGCCAGAAAAAAAAACCTGTGGAAATTGTTGTTTGAGTTCCTTTTTGAGATTTACCAAATTGGACGTTGTACTTCGGCGTGAGGGCGTTTCTCGAATTCTTCGTCGCCACTGATGTGGTCCCAAAGTTGGGACCACGGAAGGAAAACACGGAACACGGATTCGAGGTAAGAAAGATATATTAAACAAAAAGGTTACAAAGGTAGCGTAAGTGTAAGCGGACCTTACTATGTGCTAGTGTCCAATATTGGTAGTCGTACGCGGCTGATACTACGGTATTAGAATACTCTCTCTCTCTCCTCCCCCTCCTTCCCCTCCTCCTCCTCCTCCTCTTCTCCTAGAGTGGTTTATCGCATACTTTATATAGTCCTGGAAGAGTCCATGTTGTAGGTATGTTACGGTCTCACAACAATAATCCAGCAAATTTCATTTAGATTTTTTTTTTGTTTTCTTGTCATCTTCTTTGCTATTAAATGTCCCACAATGTGATAAGGGATCTACCAAGAATGCTGAAACGTTGTAAGAACCTGGACAACAACTTACTGTGGATGAATTATGGAATCAAAGAAATATATGTTTGATTTTTTGGCCAAATTTTCAAATAAGATGCTGTCCATCGGGCTCAAGTTTCTACATAAACTGCCTGACATTCATGTTTTGTTCCGTTTTTGTTCAAGTAACAATTGTGTATGTCAATGTCAAAGATATTTAAACAGCTAAGTCGGCGCCCAATACTTCACTTTGATCGCCGACATTATGGTCAAGAATAGCTTTCATTGACTGTGATAAATAAATGTTATACCCAGAAAACTAGATAGCAGCACAGAAAATTAACGCTTTATTGAATAGTCACATTCCATTTGGATGAGTAGTTCATCCCAGTGGTCCAAATTGAAAGAACACTAAACAACGGCAATATTTGAGCACCGACGACTTATCAATGGGAAAAGTGGAAGGAAATCATAATGCTCTATTTCGGGTCTGATCTGATTCCTGTAAAGATAAAGTATGGCAGAAAGTGCCAGGTATTTCTAGAATTGTACACGGAGCAGAACATTTTTCCAGGAGGCTTTAGCGATCGATTTAATTATAATTTTTGAATTAATTTCTAATTTTTTTCTTTCAGTTTTCTCTCGAATGATGACTGTTGTGACCAAGTAATGGTTAAGTAATTACAAAACAAGAGGTTGCAGATAAATAGTGTATTGAACAGTAAATACAACAGAAGAGTGTTACACGACTTAGGAGTGTGTGTTGAGTTCAGTCTATATCACTGTTGGCATATAGTAGTCCCACCTACGAAGGTACAGAAGCCCGAGTTCAACGTAAGTTGTCCGAGCCCGTAGGCACGGCCAAAAAATCCCCTTTGAACCCGCATAAATGGGTTCGGGTCTGTCTACCTCCCCGGACGAAACTCTTCCATTCGGCAAAGCCTCGTCCGGGTTCCTCTCTGCTGAAGGCAGAGAGTTCCATAGTAATGAACAGTCTATATCACTCTTAATATTTAACAGCCCCACCTTCCACGACGGATGTATGTGGCACAAGGCCGAGTTTATCGTGGGTTTTCCGAGCCCGTAGGCTCAGCCAAAATTATTCCCTTAGAACCCGCATAAACGGCTTCAGGGCCTGTCTACCTCTACGGACGAAACTTTTTCCTTTGGCAGAGCCTCGTTCGGGTACCTCCCTGCCAAAAACAGAGAGTTCGACAGAAGCTGCGAACAGCCACAGCCTCGGTAGAACAGTCTATATCACTGTTCTACCGAGGCTTACTTTCCTACTAATTTTATAGTAAGTGGAAGAGTTCACAACAGTGACCAAATGAGCGTAAGTCTAGTTTCGCTAAGAAATGCATTTCTAAGCCTCTGAAGAATGGCATCGCGAGGAAACCGGTTACTCTACAAATACTAGGTCTTCTTCTATATGACGTGTCACCTGAAGTGATCATGATTCCGCACAACCACTTATCCATCGTATCTCTTAATAAGATTTGTCTTTTCACTGAGCGTGTCATATTCTTCAAACCTTCTTTCCTTGTTATTTGTCGTTCAGACTTGAGGTATCTCTTTTAGACTATATGTGTAACAGTCTCGTTTCTTTCCATTTTCCTTAAAAATTCTTCGTTACTCACACATCCAGACGAATTCTAAGCATCCTTCTGTAGAAATACATATCTGTTGCTCAAGTCATTTCTTCATGTTTGAGAAGATTGTCCAGCGTTAACTGCCATGTAGAAGGATTAGACAACAGATTAGAACTCATTTTGTTTATTTTGAATGGAATTTTCCCCTCTTTCTAAATATTTTGCTTATATTTTGGAAGTTACCTTTCATAAATATTCACTATACCTTCGGATGTTTCTGTCTCATTTTCCGCCTTCTGTTAAAACAATTCCTACATATACCTTTTTATACTCAATGTGTATTTTAAATCCCTGGCAATACCGCGTAGATCTACTTATTCAGGTTGGCTAGAAACACGAAAACATATCTGGTGAAACGCAGATATAAAGTAAAAACTAAATAATACATTTTATATTTATAATAAAATAGGACAAAATAAAACATACTATAATCTTTCAGATTATATTTTATACGATAAACCAACAGTGTTTGATGATCTAGTAAACAGTTGAAAACAAAAGAATTATCGTATTTTCCATCGGCTTAGATGCAATAAAGAAATTAAGATATTGAATGCAAAGTTCCCAAACGGAAGAATATTAATAACGTAAACGTTATTAATCATCTTCAACTTGACTACAAAGTTCCAAACTGAAAATCGATCATTATTTCATAATAATGATTAAAATTCACTAATATTGAATTGCAAATTGTTTCTGTCTCGATTAAGTTTTACTTTTAGAGCAAATTTAAATTGAGGTAAACGCATGTTAAGAAAATGGTTTTGCACAATGCTGTTAAGTAAGGATGCTTAGCTAGCTTTAAAAATAAGCATTATACATTATGATTTTCCCCGTGACTGAAATGTTTTGTAAAGCGACTAATAATTACGCTACTGTTTCAGAAAGCAACCGCCTCCTGGGTAAGACGTCAAACTACACCCGCGTCCTGGGTAAGACGTCAAACTACACCCGCGTCCTGGGTAAGACGTCAAACTACATCCAACAGCAAGGCCTCTGATTAGGAAGTTTTGAGGAGCGTAAAACCACCTCTTAATTGCTGGTGTTCACAGGTCAACGCTGACCCGGGGAGGTAGCACCTGTTAGGGGTCCCGACTATGGGCAAGTAGTTAACCCCCAACCTGGGATCAAAACGTGTAAAAATAGATTTGAATACCAGCAATACGTATTTCTAAATAAAATATTACCAGCAATAAATTATTTGAAAAAAAATTATTACAAGCAATACTTTTTTGGAAAAAATATTATCAGAAATACTTTTTGAAAAAAATATTACCAACAATAAATATATTGCCGGTATTAAATAACACATTGAGGTTTATATGCCATAAAATCAATCAAACCAAACCAATCTCTGTCTCTTAATCTATCTATCTCTCCATTTCTCTCTCATCTCTCTATCTATCTATCTATCTATCTATTTGAAAAAAATATTACCAGCAATAAATATTTTGTCCGCATTAAATAACCCATTTAAGTTGATATACCGTAAAACAAATCAAACCAAACCAGAAAGCAACCCTGATAAGATAATGAGCTCTACTGCGCTATGCTTGTTTGCCAAGTAGAGAAATTTTGTTTCCCGGTTATACCAACAGGTAAAACCGAATTATTTTACATCGGATCGAATACTAATTCCCTTGGTTGCCATTCTATTAAGAAAGGTTCACAAATACACAAAAAATCTAAACGAATTTAAAATATCTCAGAAGATTTCAAGATGACTCGTGTGCAAATGTGAGAAATTCTACAATGCAACCTATTTGATGTTGGGGAGTCAAGAGACAAAACAAGTTTATATACATAGCTGAGGAATCGAAACTAATTCTAAAACAATATACAAGATAAACTGAATCAATTTCCCAGCATAAATATAGTAGAAACGAATACTAGAGATAAAAAAATTTCAACAAATAACTTGGTAAATGAATTTGAAGTGTAAATTACACATTACGACATACTTTTAACATCTTCAGCATCAGGATGTTTAATCAACAACTTTTAACATCTTCAGCATCAGGATGTTTAATCAACAACAGTTTTTTGATTTTATCTACCTGACAAAGAGAAAGGTGTTTTAACATTGCTTCTCGTGCAAAATAGTAGACGACATACCACCCTTTGATTGACACGTAGAACCAAGGATGGAGCACTGGGGATATCCGCGTTAGTATGAAAGGATGTAGATTTTTAGGAACGACAGGATATAAAAACGGGTCCGGAGAACGGGTTTTCTGAACCGATTTTATCTAGAGCATGATAGACTCTTTAAGCAGTTATCGTTATCGTTAGTTGATCTCTAAAAACTAAAGATGTGGCCCTTGTCTGAGAGAAGGCCCTGTGATGAGAGGTGATGAACCAATTTTGCATTGATTAAGGGCCTTATGAATTTCCCAAAAAGAGACAGAAGGCTAAATGACCGATAGTTACATGGGGCAGACGGTTTACCAGTGTTCCGAAAAACTGGAACAACAGACGATGACTTCCAGCAATCAGGAGGCAACGGGTCATTTATTATAAAGTTTAGAGAGAACAGGAGCCAGTTTGATGCAATGTCGTTTGAGGGCTAACAGTTAAAGTAATACAAATATTTATTGCTTTTTAGCCCTGAAAATCTGAAATCTAAATTTTGACTTCCTAATGACTATCAAATAGTTTTGTGCTTAGAAAATGAAATATGACGACTGCGTAATGAGTTCGATCCTCACTGGGTACTCTATACTTTCGACTTTGTGTAACATGTAAACTAGTCTTAATAAATTAGCATGTCGACGTGGTGTAATGATTAGTAAAGATTGTCCTTCTATATGAATTATAACTGTGTAGTGAGTTAGATAATCAATGAATACTCCGTACTTTCGGCCTTGAGCCATATCTAGCTGGGCTTAGTAAATTGATAGATCAATAAGTAGTACTGCGTAACGAGTTCGATTATCTTAGACTAACTGCAATTATCTGCTCTGCTATTTAATCCATAGCTGGTGAGAAAGAAATGGATTCAAAGCATTTTGCCAGGGTATTCCTACGGAAGGGAACACAACAATTTGATTTAAGCCCGCCAATTTCACTTTCCGCGCAGATAAAGCGAAACGCTAGCAGAAGGTCATGGGTAGATTTAGGCGTGTAGAAAAGTTCTCACTGAAAAGAGGATCCGAGTTTCAAATCTGTAATCAATATTTACCTTACGAAAAGGAAAGTATTGCGAACGTTTGCACACATATAAGAGAATAACACTTATTTCAACGTGAAACGACGAACAATGAATCCTTGGTGCATAAATACATCGAGTCTCTCACTATTCACAAGTATGTCATCGACCTGCGTGTCCCTACGAAAAGCTGAATTATTTCCCTTTTTGACGCTCACTGCCGTCAAATTTGAATTGATTGGCAAACGTGCAAATGGAACAAGAAAGTGTATTTGCGTTGTCACTTTGAAATTCTAAATTAACATCTCTTGGGCAGCTTGATTGATCACCATGCAAGACAAACTAGATAAGAGTCTTTACGTCAGTGTTGGGAAAGAGAGGAATGCCTCTATACTTTCGTTATTGTTCGCATTAGTTACAATTATTTTTGCATTACAACTGATATGATTTATCAGTATATTAGTTGAGATATGGGATCTCCCCATGCCACCGTCGACAATAATAAAATAATATGACCACTTTCAACCAATTGTAATCGTATAAAACACTAGCAGTATAATCCGCCTTCGACTGGGTCTTTCATTACTCGGAATATTTGCCTTTCAAATGGAGCAGTTTAAGTTTAAAGTCATCCCACCCGAAAATCAATATTAGTAACAACAATTGGGTGCAACTGATGCACATCCCCTAATGGGGGGTTAACAATTTGAATGGGGGGAGGCTGAAAAGGCCGTTTTTGCGTTATCAGTCTTGCAAGGAAAGAACCTCTTCCATGGACCGTCATAATAATAATATACGATAATTTTTATTTATAATATAATTTTTGTTATAATTCTAATAATCTTTTGCGTTAGATTTCAACTCTCTAAATTGATTGTACGCTGTTTTTTACAGACATTAAATGTTGCCTTTGATTTTTACGCAAAGCGTAAAAAATCAATTTTTTTCGATTTTTTTACCTTCAAGGTTGTAATTTTTTTCCAGCCAATTTGGACTTAAAACCGTCTCTGAAGAATTTTCTATCAAACAAAAAAATTATCGAAATTGGATGAAAACTGTGGAAATGCATAAATAACATCCGATCACACACACATACATACAAACACACATTTTGAGAATTATAGATATAGATTTGTATAAATATTTATGAAAACATTTATATAACGAATTCTTGAGTGTGAATTTACATATATAATTTGTTTAGCATTATACTAGTTGAAGTAGCTTTCTACAGAAGGAAGGACACTAGCAATTGGATTGCTGCTAATTCTAATAGCAATGAAATATTTTTCTTTATTATATTTTTTTGATCATTTCGCTCCAAGCAAGGTAATAAAGTCACTAAGAGTTACCGAGTGTGAAAGATTATGAAAAACAAACAAAAAAATACAGGAGGAAGACAGATCATTGCATTTATGTTTTTGAAGATAAAACATGACTGGAAAGCATGTGGCCAGCAGGGACATCCAAAAGCGAAAAGAGCAAACAAAAGAAACTTTGAAAAGAGAATTTACAGTTATATTTAGCAATTTAATCTGTAAAATGATGACACCTACCTGCCAAATAGTACTGCTCTTTGTAGAATAACAATAGAATAAACAGCACTTACCGACGTAAGGGTCCCAGCTAGCGTCCAGCTGGCAGACAAAAATAAAGCAGGTTGTAACTCAATACAAACACTGCAAACTGATTGGAAT
Source organism: Acanthosepion pharaonis (assembly GCA_903632075.3). Classification (NCBI taxonomy): domain Eukaryota; kingdom Metazoa; phylum Mollusca; class Cephalopoda; order Sepiida; family Sepiidae; genus Acanthosepion; species Acanthosepion pharaonis. The sequence continues at coordinate 802,007 of CAHIKZ030003194.1, forward strand.
CAAGCTGGTATTTATACAGAAATACCTCCACTCATGTACCAGCAACCAATCACAGTCCAAGCAACGGACTATCCCACTTGAGCACAATGAGATGCTCCATGGCACCATAAATAGCTCTCTTTCTCAGGGTGGAGTGTTCATTCACTCAGCTTGTTCCACAACTGAGTGTTTAATTTTTCTACACTCTTGAAGAATTCTCAACCTACTTAAACTAATTATTTAAATGAGTTGCAACAATTCTTTAGTTCTATCAAGTCTTTATTATCATCATTATCTTCATAACCATTTTCTTTTCCTTTTTTTATTTCACTCCCTCTTTTGTTGAGGGAGGACAAGGATTTTACAAGGCTAGATGCTCTTCCTGATACAGTGATTTCTTGTTTATTTGCCATCTCTTGCCAGTCAAGAATCGAGAGCCCATCATAGGCTTTATTCATTCATACACACGTATATATATATATATATATATATATATATATATATCAATTTAAATATTATTTTTAGTGGATACCTGTACGAGTAGTACGTTTATTTAAACAATATTCTTATTGTCGTCTGGCGGCCTGAATAATTGAGAAATCTTATTAAGATATTTCTCCAATATTCATTTACGATTAATATATTCAGCATTTTTATTTTAACTTTTGGTAGGGAGAGTTTTTTCTTCGATTGTTCTTGATGTTTTTTTTTAAAGAGATTTTCCACCCTGGACATTAGTGAATAGTGACTATATATTCAGATTGGCCATCAATTTGTCAGCCATGTTTGTTTCTCTTAGTTTTTTCAACTGGGCTGCCTGGATTTTTTTTTATGTGGTGGACTGATTGTTCGTCATTCGGTATTGACATTGGCGTCTGCTGTTATATATATATATATATATATATATATATATATATATATATATATGTGTGTGTGTGTGTGTGTGTGTGTGTGTTTGTGTGTGTGTATATATATATATATATATATATATATATATATATATATATATATATAGGCTCTATGATATTAATCACATTTACAAATAAATATAGCATATCCTACAACTATATTTTTAAGCATTAAGTCTAATATATTTGTGGATTTTTTAAACATTTAAATTACTATCAAACGTTAAGATCCATGTTTATCGAAATTGCTAAAACTATACCAACCTCTTCTCCTTCCTTCATAAGCCTACGTACATCTCTTATTTCTTATCTCTTTAATTTACGACTTTTTCTTTTTCCCTTTCTCTTTTCTTTTTCCCTGTATCATTTCCGGTGAGCTAATCGATTAAATAGGTCAATGTCTAATCCTTACCCCCTCCTCATCAATATTAAGTATTGTAATAAAAATAAATTTTAAAACTCCCCCTTTCCACTCTAAACCCGTCCATGTCTCTCACACTATTTCTTACCACCCTCTATATCACTTTATATAAGCTTAATACTGCTCTTCAAATGTCTAAATAAATTATAACTAATGAAGCCTTAAAGTGGTCTTTTTAAATTATATATATATATATATATATATATATATATATATATATATATATATGAAGATATTTTTGTATGTACAAAATTTAATAAAAGTATAAAACTTAATATTACTAGACATATTAAAAATGGGCGAAGTGTTTAATTTTAAATTAAGTCTCCCGTTGAAGCCTGAAGAGCGGGAGCGTAACCGGTTGCTTCGCCCGTTTTTAATGTCTAGTAATGTTAAGTTTTATACTTTTATTTCAATCATATATATATATATATATATATATATATATATAGTTATATATATAACTCCTGCAACTCTCCTGGATGGTCTCCTTATTAATTTGGTGAATGCTGCGATAATTACTGCCTTCAGTTCATCTTTGTTGTTACATGGAATTTTGTTGGTCTCACGCTCAACTGCCCCCCCACACACATAATAAACATAGGTTGCAGTCTAGTGGGAGTTAGGTAGACAAATATAAAGGGTGATGTAGTCGCAGAAATTTTCTGACAAACATTGCTAGGTTCTCCAACTTGTGTGGCATGGTGCAGATTCCTGTTGCCAAACATAAGGTCTTCCAGCAGCCGCCCCTCTTCACATAGGGCAGTACTACCACCTCAATGCACTTGATGTAAGCCTCCATGTTGAGTTTGAGGCCCTGTGAGAAAATGAATGCAGACATAATGTCACCATTTCTAGTGAATACACCAAACAACGGGATATTGGCTGGATATATCATCCAATTGTTTTCGAATCCTCCGCTCTTTGAAATATTCCTATTAAAGCTTCCGGTGCGAATGTCAAGCTGTACAGCATGCCTTTTCCAAATTACTGACGGAGCGAATTGCGCCATGGTACTCTTTTTCACAAAGACAGTGCCCAACTGTGCCTACCAGAATGTGCAATCGATAAAATTCAAAACAAACAAAGCGCATGCGCGAAATGAAAAATATAATATGGCAACAATTTACCCATCAAACCCTGTGTGTGTGTATATATTACGGATCAAACCATGTGTATATATATATATATATATATATATATATAATCCCTGGTTAAACCTAAGGTTGAAGAATCTATTTACCCGTACTTTATGTTAAATACATCGATTATGAAGACTATCGACTAAACTATATATGAATCAATGCATGTACTAAAAAAAGGCGACATTTCAAATAAAATCAAATAATCGATATGAAAAACTCAAAGATTTTATAAAACTGAATAAAATGCAATTCTTCGGTATGATACGTCTATTATTAATTATTGTTTTAATTGCAAGCTAGTAATTGGTGAATGCTAATCGACTGAGATCAATGTAGCCTTTTTCTCTCGCGTCTTTTTAGTGCCATTTGATTTTTCAATTTCTTTTTAAAGCTTTCTGTTTAACACGCCGCCATCAATTGTGTTATCTTCAAGCTTTCAAACGGAATTGATCTTCTATTTTCGCAACGAATTTCTAATTGCTCAATAAATGTTTTTTTCAGCTTCATCGATCCTTGAATAAATACCAGAAAACTCACATATTTTAACTTACTTTCTGCAAAAGAGAAATTATCTGCCACAATTAATATTTTTTTTTAAATTATTCTGGTAAGCCAGAATACAAGAACGATAATTATCGTATCCACTCGTATAGAGGTCAGCTTTCAATTATAATATACATCTTGTGAAAAATTATTTCCTGGTATGGTGGGGGCCATCATTACCCGCACACAAAATGATCTTGAGGAAGCGTGTTCAAATTTCTCCGAAAACCTGTTCCTTTTCACTTTGAACACTTAACCCTTGGAGTAACGGACGTTGTTCAATGAAGAATTTAAGCCGACAAGGGGATCCGGCACTTGCTATATGAACTTATTCTACAGCAATAGAAAAAAAACCTACAGCCTACACAGTGCATTGTTGACAATTAGATTCCATAGCGTCAGAGGTTCTTCTGCACAACCGACAGTCCGGGATATGACGATAAACTATATCCTGCAGCAAGTTTTCTAATCGGGAGATTAAAGCTTGCCGTGGAACCATTTCTTGATTGTTGTTGTTCCCACTTCATCAATGATCCGGGGTGGTATCACCTGTTAGGGTCCCAAATATGGGTAAATAGTGAGCCCCCAATCAAAAACACTATCAAAGTATAAGAATAAATTTTTATAGTAAAAATACCGGCAATATATTTTTATATAAAGAAATAACCAAAATACATTTTAAAGCCGAATGGCTAGCAATATATATTATAATCGTAGTTGAAAGCATACAGCTGCGTTCAAAATATATTTCGTTGATGCCATAAGATTGTGTTCAAATTCTTAGATGAACCCATATGTCGCTCTACAAATCAAACAACAGCCAACATGAAAGAACTCTTTCATGGCATTAATCCAAATAATATCCTAAAATCTTCTAAAAAGCTCAAACTGTATTCCAAAAATTAAACTCAACAGAACTACAACATAAAACACACATATCACCGCCACTAATAATTATGTCCACACAAACATGGATATGTACAAAAGCTGAGTATCATCTACCATGTATTCAACTGTGAAAGCAGAATAACATAGATGCCCATAAATATAAATATTTAAAAAATCTATTACAAAGACAATTGATGAGATATCGGAATCATAGAATTGTTCTATGTACTCAGTAGTTAACAAAGTTTTTAATCACATTGCATTTGCGTATTTCAGGTATCCTGTTAAAAGAAAGGTAATGTTAATAGTACCTGGAACAAGTACTGTTAACATTACCTTTCTTTTAACAGGATATTTCCAGACCAGTGGATTGGACAGGATGGCCTAATACCCTGCCCACCTCGGTCACCAGATATCACTCCCCTGGACTTCTTTCTATGGGGTTATGTTAAAGATATCATGTAGCGAACAAATATATGGGACATCACTGACCTAAATCAAAATATCACTGTTGCCATTGCCACCATTGATGAGGCTATACTACAGCCAACATGGTAAGAAATCGAGTACCGTCATGATGTGTTTCGTGCAACTAATGGTACCTATATAGAGGTGGATTAAATTAGTTAAAAAAAAGTCAATATCTGTAATTTCTTAACAATTTCCATATAGTTGTCTATTCATTTGCTTTTGCAGTATTTTTTTTAAATTGTAAAGAGACTTTATGGACGTCATGTAATATCATATTTTTTAGTATTTCAAGAATATTAAATTTCGGTATTCATTAACCCGATAGCTATCATCAAGTGGAATCAATTGAAACTGTGATTCATTAGACAAGGATACACGCAACCAGACTTCCGATTCTAGTTTTTGATGTTAAGAATCTAGATGAAGCATTGTGTCTGATGTCTTCATGTTACCATGGGTACTCTTGTAGTCCTCTGCTCCTGTAGAAGCTGAACAACGCGGTACTGACCTGCTGGATATACAGTTCGTACTTCCTGCATTGAATTTCGGTGTGTTTTGAACCAAGTTACTAAAACAATTACAGAAAAGCTGTCTCTAGTGATAATAATTAAAGATCTGTAGTCGGCCATGAATGGTTCCCTGGATGGGGTAATGCCTTCTATCGGGTATTCTCGGTACAATACGACACTGATAATTAAGTTATGTCATATGTCCTTAAAGTCTCAGAAATTATGTGCCCAATTTTCTGGCTTCCATTAACATATACCGATCGAACCTCAGTAATTAACCTGGCCTTGCTATCAGCAACCTATCTGATGTTCTAAGCTCTAAAATTTGCCACATCAGTGTACACTCCCACATACACACACACACACACACACACACACACGCACGCACATACACACACACACACACACATATATATATATATATATATATATATATATATATATATATATAGTAATCCACAGATAGACTGTTTAGCTGTATCGTACTGTTTTGTTGTATGACAACTCATCAGTGTGTCTAGACAAGCAATTGTTTCAAGCTGGGATCGAAACCCGACTGATCAGTCGGAGTCTCTCTCACTCAGGATATCAATACACAGCCGAGAAAATATTTTTTGAACCCAGTTTATACGAGATATAAGCATTACCGGCAACCAGAGTGCTCTATTCATAGCGTAGAGCGGGAATTAGTAAAATGACTCTGTTGAAATAAATTATTATAATGGTACCTTCAAGTGGTCTATATACATATATATATATATATATATATATATATATATATATATATATATATATAGAGAGAGAGAGAGAGAGAGAGAAATGAATAAAGATAAAAACAACTTTTCGATGATTTTTCTCATATATTGGACTGTATCAAAACAAGCTTAATGATTGCATTTTGCAACAAGTACTTATCAATAAAAGTAAAAAGAAAAGTTTTCTTTTTGTATTCATACATTTTGACTTTTTATAGATATATTTTTTATTCATCTCTGAATTATTACACACACAATATATTTACAGTGATGAATAAAAAATGGGTTGTCTGTTTTAAAAACGAATTCTTCACTATAATAACGCTTGAAATACTGTATTCCCACCTTGTATACTTATCGGCAGGATTTAACACGCGTTACTTTCTTAGTAGAAAATATTAGGTTGGTGCAAAAATAATGACGTAATAATGTCGTTTTTGACGTTAAAAAATACGTCAACAAACGACATTATTACGTCATTATTTTTGCACCAACATAATAGCATGTATGATTGTCACCAAAAGTAACAGATTCCCAACATGCATCAAGGAAATGGAATCAAGCAATTTCTTTTTCTTCTTTTCTTCATATTTCCTTCTGTTTCTGCTATTATTCATATGTTGTTCTTTTTCCTTCTTTCATTTCAATATCATTATTTTTCTTCTTTACTTCATGTTTTGTGCTGATTTGCTTTCTCTATCATATTTCCGTCATCTCTTCTTTTTTCTTTTTTCTTTTCTTTTTTTTTCTTCTCTTTCAGATTTATTCTATCTTTTCTTTCCTTCATTATTCGTTATTTTTCTTATTTTCTTCATATTTCCTTCTGTTTTCTCCTCTCTTTCATATGTTCTTCTTTTTTTCTTCTTTCTTTCAGATTTCGTTCTCTGTGTTCTTCCCATCATTATTCGTTCATTATTCTTCTTTCCTTCATATTTCATTCTGTTTCTCCTCTCTTTCATATGTTGTCCTTTTTTCTTTTTTCTTTCAGATTTTGTTGTATGTGTTCTTTGCTTCATTATTCGTTACTTTTCTTCTTTTCTTCATATTTCATTCTCTTTCTCCTATCTTTCATATGTCGTCCTTTTTTCATCTTTCTTTAAGATTTCGTTCTATGCGTTCTCTTCTTCTTTATTCGTCCTTTTTTCTTCTTCCTTTCATATTTCCTTCTGTTTTCTCCTCGCTTTCATATATAGGTCTTTTTCTTTTTTTTCAGATTTCCTTTATATTCTGCTCTCTATTTCATATTTCGTTCATTTTAATCTTTCCAAATTTCGTTCGTTTCTCTCCTTCCCTTAATAATTCGTTCTTTTTTCTTTCCTTCACATTTCTTTCTTTTTTTTCTTTATTTCTTTCACCTTTCTCTGTGTCTGTTTACATGTGTATGTTTTCGATCGATTATTCGATATATTCATACACATCCTCGATATGAAAAATGGGCGGGCAGTCAAGCTTTAAAAGTTGAAAATATGCATACTTTCATCGAATTAAAATTAGTAATTGTATTGTAGTAAAAAAAAAAGATTAAAAAATTGTAACTGATAAACTTTATCAATCAATGCTTTTTATATCAGCATTTGTTTTTGTTTTTTGTTATTCTTTTAACCAGGATATCAAAAAATGAGCGTTGTAACTTCCTCCATTTTACAGATGTGGTCTAAATAATGAATCTTTGATTTTCAAAGGTCTTGAAGTCTGACATTCACACAAATCTTCTCCAGGCTTCTGGTCCGGAGATTGCCGAAGCCAAAACAAATTCTCCATTTTTTTTTTAAATCTGGAAAAAAAGATTTTGTTTCAGCAGAATTACTAAGAATGTTATCTTGTTCGTACATTGCAGTGTACTGGAATGTGAAACTTGTTTCATGATGCAAGGAGAGGCTTCTTAAGAATTTCTTCCTTGTAGTAATGACACGTTCATTGCAAAAAATCAGAAGAAGCATTTGTGAAAGCAGGTTTATTATTCTAACGCCTATAAATATACTTCTTGCTTTCTCTGGGCGTTTCTGTTAATTTCTAACGTACGTTTTATGTTCATATAGAAGCAAAGGATTCGAATCTAATCCAACTTATTGGTTCACTCATAAAAAATAATGAGAATATTAGGGGAAGGAATCATTTCAGTAAATTATCATTCATTAAACCTTACTCGTGCCTTACTTGTCTTTATTTCCTCCCTAAATTAAAGCAACTATACGAAGCTTAGAAAGGCTCATGATCAAAATTTGTTGTCTGTTATACTCAACAATATATACTTGAATACATACATACACACGTACATATATATATATATGTGTGTGTGTGTGTGTTTCATTAAATAATATAGACAAGTTTTGTCTATTTATTTTAAATAATTTACTTTCATATCGTCTGATAAG
>CAHIKZ030003194.1:812500-825000 GCA_903632075.3 Acanthosepion pharaonis
AGTATTGATAGTATAAATGTTTGCTAGACCTCTAATCCGTAGAGTATTGTGTCTAGATATTGTTGTACCGAGATGAACAAACGTATGTACGGCTTCTAAGATCTTACTCTTGACGTCGATCGTTGTTGGAATATACGGCCTGACTGATGCTGGTTGTAATGTAAAGACGATCTTTTTTAGATTAATTGTAAGTCCGAAGTTATCCCCGACAGCAGAGAGAAATCCATCCGTAGTTGCAATTTAACTGCCGTGTGTGTTTGAAGATTGGATTTCTTAGCGTGAAGATCATAAATAAGAGTTATAGTACTTTTCGTCAATGCAATGAAATGACTATTGTTAAACAGCTTTCCTGTTGTCTGGTAACGGTTATAGTTCGCTGTGAGCAAATGTCTGCAAGATTGCAATGGCCAAGAAGATTGCAAATAGATTCAGAGCCAGAAGATTCACTTGCTTAAAAGCAGACTCAATAGAAATGGGTTCGAATTGTTCACCGCTGATACAAACCCAAGCTTTCATGTTGTCATATAAAGATCTTGTTGAGGGAGACAAAAGTTATCTCCCTTTGACTAAACCTTAAAAAGCTAAAAATAGATATATTGATTGCCAGGAACCAAACGATCCCCCCGAGCAGTTCACGTGACTATCTATATTTGTATTTTTAGCTTTTTAAAGGGTTAGTCAAAGGGCGATAACTTCTGTATCGAGAATGGCATGCTTCCACTGTTGTGAAGTTTCACCTCTTATCTACACTAAACAGTAGTCGAAATATCACCTCACCAGCTTGCTGCACCATTTCCACAATAATTCAATTGTTTCCATGGGTTTTACCGGTATTCAACAGTTGTATAGCTGCCATTGTTTCCTACTGAGTGGGTGGGACGTAAGGTTAATTGGTTACAGGTGTCTCTAGGACAAACACAAGACTTACTATGGCCTCGCTCTTCAAGATATCACTGAAATTTTGTTACCACCTGGCCTTAATTCTGTCTATGTTCCGCAAAAGCGCATTCCCAGTCTTTACACAAGAAGAAAAGACAGAAATCAGATGATAGATACATACATATCTAGAGAGCTAACTGCTCTCGTCTGCTGGGGGAATTAGCCAACCCCAGTCGCAGACATTCGCTCGGTTATATTTGTAATTGTTCAACGCCTACGGCTCCCAACTGGTGTTTATAGTGCAACTATACTGAGTGTACATTAGTGCCAGTTTCAGGAAGAGAGTACATCATCATCAGTTGCAACATCGTTCAAACCCAGTCACGGCGACTTGTGACTTTGTTTTAGCACAAACATCGACGATTTCCGAAAAGTCTCCTCTACTCAATTTCACGCTTAACGCTGGGCTCAACCCATGGTATCGTTTTCAACCTCTTTCCAAAGATGTCCCACGGTATGATCACCCCCCCCACCAAAAAAAAAGCGATATCACCACTTTCCTACACATCGACTATGGCCAGATTCGAACCGAGGCTTCATGGTCGGAAAACGAATACACACACACACACACACACACACACACACACACATATATATATATATATATATATATATATATATATATTATTTTTAAAAAAATATGATTCCTTCGCTTTTTTAAAAAATAATTATAATCTAAGCTCTACTTCTGTATGGAGCACTGTTTTTAAAAAATAAAAACAAAAATACTAAAGAACCCTAGATTATTTACCTAACGTGTTCTTTCCTCTTTTTCTACATACCTGCACACACACACACACACACATATATATATATATATATATATATGTGTGTGTGTGTGTGTGTGTGTGTGTGTGTGTGTGTGTGTGTGTGTATTTATTTATGTATTTATGTATGTATTGTAGAGCGAGAGAAATTGTGAGCATAAGCCCGAGGTAACGAGGCGTGGAAATTCCTATCATTTCGTTCCAACTTAATATTATTAGCGTGTGTAGATAAACCTTAGTAATAAGAAGAAGATAGATGTAGAGGAGGAAGAGAGTGGGGGGGCTAGAGGCGAAGGGGGAGGACGTAAATAAAAAGTATAGAATGTTGAGAGGAAAAATGTGGAAGGAGAAGATTATGAAAAGTAGGAAGAGGTGAAGAACAAAAAGGATGAGAAATGCTGAAAGAGATTTTTTTTATTCATTGTTTACGGTTTTGCAGATAATTTAATTCCAGAAAACATTTCTTTAGGTCGTATGGATTTTGGGAGATAATGATTTAATGATAAATTAGCCGATAGTCGGAGGGAGAAGATGTGGATTCCCACCTTTTCTCAGGGGTATTTGCGCGTAAGAAAATGTAACGAAACCGACAGAAATTGGAACACGGATCTTCAATTTCCGATTCCGAGTCTTTATCATTACACCACCCGCACATCACCGTTAACAGATACAAACTAATATGGAAACAGAAATTTGTGTTATCTCTTTGTGAATTAAGATGCGATACTCTGAATATGCTGTTCAGTACCACATATTTTCTTGTCAGTTGCGCATGTTCCAAAGTTACTGACGCAGTGTATATCTGTTCATGAGCGGGAGTAGTTATTATAATTATTTCCTTTTATGTCTATTGTATATATATTTCATTCCGGGTCCCAAACAGAGACTTAAGGTCTAAGATTTGTGGGAAGGTTTTGGGTAAATACCGAGACAGCAAAACCTCTGCGTTTGCTAATACTCTGTTTGTCCTTCTCTGTCTCCGGGCAGAGTGGAATCCAGACGAGGCTATACCGAAGAACAGTCTCTCGTCTGGAGAGGTAGGCAGCTACCCGACCCTGTGTATACAGGGTTTCCAGACATTTTTTGCCCGAGCACAGGGGCTCGAAATCGCCCTACATTAAAAAAAAAAAACAGCCTGGTGCCACGTCCTGCTTTCCGGTGAGATCTTGGGTAGATAACGAGATCTAAGCTCAGAAATGGCTCCATGACATTTTCTACTGATCATTTTTATATAAAAGTAGATAAACAAATAACTGAAATCACACACATTTTACATAGATAAAGGTTTTGTGTGAACTGTACTCGTTAGTACAATTTTTTTGTGTTTGTTTAAGCCATGGACTACCAGGAATCCCTTTTAATGGAATTACTGATGTGCTACATTTTTTAGATTTATTATTATTATCATTATTATTATTATTATTATTATTATTATTTCCTTTGATTTCTGGCGTTTACACATTTCTTTCCGGGTCCCGCCCAGGGACCTAATGTTAAAAATGGCACCATGATAGTTTCAACTGACAAAAAAAAATACATAGATAAAGCCCTTCGTAAAGTGTGGGCTGTACTTGTCAGAAAAATTTTTTGTATCTCTTTGAGGCATGGACTTCCAGGAATCCCTTCAATTTGTCTACTGGAGTCTAGGGCTCCAACTACAACAGGGATTGTTGATGTTCCCATTTTTGTGATTTCTATTTCAAGGTCCTTATTTTGACCGCTTTTTGAATATCTTCAAAGATACATTGGTGTCTGAAGGGAGTGCCATATCAATAAGGAGGCATTTTTTTGTTCGTGGTCTCTAATAACAATGTCTGGATAATTTACCTTTGATTGTTCTCTCAAAGTGTGTATTGTGTAGTTCCATATTGTCACTATTTTAATAGAAAGTTGCTTCTGCAATATATCTTGAGATTCTGGACAAAATCAAAAATAGAATCAGCAATGTTTTCGGTCCTAACCTGGCATATCGGGTTCATTCTCTTTCCTACAGCTGGAAGGTTACTTCACTATGTATTTTTTTAACAAATACTTTCGTTACAGTTTTTCTGGCGAACATTTCTTATTAATATAAGCGTAGTAATAGACTGGCAACTCTTTTACTGTTACAATTACTAAATATAAGCGTATGCTCTTCATGTTTTTTAGTCACCTACAATCTACAAACATTTAAATGAAACATCAATTGTCATCTGTGTCTTTAAATCCTGTTCTTTTTATTCTCCTTTCCCTTCGATAACAATTACTCTATTTCTTTCACTCTCAGTAATCCTTTTTGTCCTAGTGTTTTTATCAGATTTCTAAATGATTAAAATGATTAAAAAAATAAAAAGAAACAATAGCCCGAATGGAAACTGCGCTTCTACTTAGAAAATTTCAACCAATTAATTTTCAGCAATGTCACCAAGTGCAATCGCCATGGAAACATAATGATAAAATGGAAAAACATGAATAGATTTGAGGATATGTTTAATGAAGACTGTTGACGGAATTGGACATTTTAGAATGAGACATATATTTTACAAAACGTATTAATTCAAAGCAGTTACCTATGATTAGATCGGGGCTATTTAATCGGTTCGTTTTTTGGGGTCTTTTCATTTCATTTACTATTTTCTTTTTACGATACATGAAAATTTCGTTAGAAACAAAGAAAAGAATGTGGAACTGCTATGTAATATGTCTCCTCCTATATGGCTGTTAATGATGGGCAATTTTCTCACGGATGAAGAGGACGCCAGTGGAAACAGATGTGATTCTAGAGAAGAATTCCGGGAATAGCATAGATAAAATATGTTAGGGTTTTCCAAAGAAGCTGGAACGAAATGAATCTTTGTATTTAGGATCAGAATGAGGAAAGAGGTTTGGATAATTTGATAATCAGAGAACATATGAAGAGAGCGGAAACAGAGAAACACGAAGAGAAAATGTGTAAATGGATGATAGAAGCGGGACTGGGTTACAAAGGATAAGAAATTGTGGAGAGCCATGAGCGCTCATTTAACGAAGGGACACAACACGTCAAAGAAGCAGCATAATAATTTGATAGATATTTTGTATAGTGACGAGAATATTTTAACATTTATAAATAAAATCAGTGTTCATTAAATCATTTCATGAAAGATAAAATATTCTTAATTATCATAATACAAAATGATTTACTCATACTGAAAATAATATTACTACCATTAATAATAATAATAATAATAATAATAATAATAAGAAGAAGAAGAAGAAGAAGAAGAAGAGGAAGAAGGGCATAACAACAAGAGCAACAACAAAGAGAAATATGATTAGGTGACTTGACAAAGTCTGTATTTATATGACACTGATAATTTCACTGAGGAAAGATAATTATTTCATCGGCTATTTTAAAGAGATATTTTCTTTCTTCTTTATCATTTTATTTTTACACAGTAGACAGCTACCAGAAACTTAAAGGATGCTACATGAAATAAAAATGAAAAAAAATGATTACGCTTTTAAATTAATGATTATTAATGAGAGATAATATAATTCGTGGCTTAATTAATAGAAATGAATTATGATGGAAATAATAAGCAATTTCTTCTTCTCTGTGTCTTTCGCTATCAAATGCACAAATTCACACACACCTAATTGTTCTAAAAGTCGGATTCAAAGCTTAGAGAAAATTAGTGATTTTAAAATTGTTGTTACTTCTTAATCGCTCTGATTTCCTTAAGAGACGAAAACTTCGGAAACACGCCAAAGTACTTGATGCTAAAATGTAATGTTTGTAGTTATCGCTTATGATTTTATATAGTGACTATATGATTAGTATCTCGGATAAAGAGAATCTGTCTGGATATAAAAAGAACTATTTACATGATGTATAAAGAAAACATTAAGACGAGATTCTCTTTTATTACAAGACAAACGGATAGATAGATAGATAGATAGATAGATAGAAAGAAAGAAAGAAAGAAAGAAAAGGAATAAACTGGGATAGATGGATATAAAATTAATAGATTGAGATAGATAGACTGATAGACATGAACAGAGATATCTAAATATATAAGTTAAATAGATGAATAAGAATTGTAATCTTATATTATTCATTGATTGATCCGTTTTCTATGGCTTATCCACCTAGTTGGAGGTTATTTAAAGCCAGAAAATATTTTTAGATTGTAAGATATTTTGGGAGACAATAATGATTTAGTGATACAAATCTTATTAATTAACCCATAGCTGGGGGAGAAGAGTTGGTTCCATACTTTTCCCTAGTCTGATTTACGCATAAGTGGATATAAAGTAACTCAACTGGAATTGGAACTCAGCTCCGATTAAATATACCGAACTATTTTACATTACCCTACCCCCACGACGCAGCTTACAGCTCCTATTATTCCCAAGCAGTCACCCATCTAGGTACTGACCAGGCTAGACGATGCTTAACTTCTGGGATCATACGGAAACTGGTGGTTCAATGTAATGTAGCCGTAAGCCGAATTTTACGTTACAAAAGTCTAATAAGAATACGACCCAAAATTTTCCATGTGCAAAATTTGTTTAAATAGTTAACGTCGGCCAAATCGAATGTATGCGGTTTCGAGTCTTTCTTCGAGCGTTTGGTGTTTTTCTTGCGAGAACGTGATGGACTCTATCTTTCCACTCGTATAGCAGCCGTTTATATAAATTCCTGTCAGCTGTGTGTTGCTGAGCACATCGTCTCGCTGTTTCCTCGGTACTCAACTGCTTCCTTTCTTTTCCCCTTAACCGCTGGCCTTACTTTCGCGTCTATCACGTTCGTTTTACGCGCGTGTGCCTCTTCGATGGTTTCTCCAATAAGAGTGCCGCAAGCAAGTGTCCGCGACTGCCGGTACTTTCACTTTGAAAAAAACATTAACATGCTGAGAGTGAGCTGTTTCCAGCTTGCATACGATAAGCATGGAACGAGTGAAACGAACCTCGTCTGCGTCTGTTGGGCTCAGTGTAGAGCGAGGCAATGGTCGAAGGGAGCGATTGGAGCCACTTGTATTGCGAAATTAGAGATGAAATTCTTGGATAGTCGCAACACGAACTGAAGCGACGCAGAGGAATGGTCTTGTAGCGACCACGATTCAGACAACGTAACGTGACGTCATTAACCGTCTACCCCCTCCCCCACTATCTGCCAGTTCACCCGCCAGTCAAACGCCGAGAGCACTCGCAGCACTAACAATCCGATAAATCAAGGGTACTCAATTAGGAAGAATTGAAGAAACATTTATAGAATATTCATCCTCAACACAAGAACAAGTACAAAATCCTTCTTCATCATCCGGGAAACGCTCTCAAAAAGATGAAATTGGGTTCAACAGGGGCATTCCAAGAAACGTGTTGTAGGTCCTTGTGACGTAGTACAGGATAAAGCATCAAAATCGGTGTAACTCTGATCAACCCTTGCACTCTCAAAATGGTAGAAACTGTTTTCGGAAATGGATTGGAGAAAAATTTGGTTTGGTTTATTTTTTTTTACGGCATATCAACCTCAATAGGTTATTTAATGCCGACAAGATTTTTATTGCTGTTAATAGTTTTTTTTTTTTGTTTTTGTTTTTATTTTTTTTATCAAAAATATATTACTGGTAATAATTTTTTTCTTCAAAATTTTTTTTTTTTAAAAAATATATTGCTGGTATCAAACTTATTTTCACACTTTTATATTGTTTTGACCCCAGCTTGGGAGTTAACTATTTGCCCATAGCTGGGACCTAACCGGTGCTACCACCCCGGGTCAGAGTGGACCTGGGAACACCAGCAAGTAAGAAGTGATTCCACGCTCCACAAGACCTGATCAGAAGCCTTGTTGTCGGATGTAGTTTATCGTCTTACCCAGGATGCAGATGTAGTTTATCGTCATACCTAAGAAAGGGATTAGAAAAAATGATTGCATAGATTCCACTACTGAACTGTATTGTTGAAAAGAGTATCAGCGATATGGCCATTGACATCAACGATTAAGTAGTGTAGGAGTTCAAGTCTGCAGAATTTGCTTTATATTCCATTCAGCTTGATGAATTGACTGCCGTTACATCGTGTTCCCAGTTGCAGGGGCTTAGACCGTATGTTCACTCATATTCGTTTAAAGAGGAGTTTCAGTTTTATTCTCCTCTTTAAACAATTACAAAGACCTGTTATATCATGGAAAAGGTTCCATCTTTCTTTGAATCAGAAAATATTTTGTCTATAATGTCTTTGGGCGCTTCGGTAAATAGTACATCTACTACCACCCCCACCCCCGCGTAACTCCGCCGACAGGACCCCGTGACGGATGTTTAAAGTGGTTGGCACGGGCAGAAAGGGTCGGGAATGCTCACAATCGACCAAAATAGCTAACGGATGGCGGTGTCTGTGAGGTACCATCAAGGTCAACCCTCTGATACACATAGGTATTCAACGTTCTAAAGCGAAACCGAGTACTATCTCTAAGGGTGAACCCATTACATACTGTGGTCACCGCATGTCAAGTCTTCTTACATGAAAGTTTCATGATGGTTATAAAAATTTGATTCAGGCCTCTTGTAATACTACACAATACTTTTTGGATAGGTAAATTGTTGAATACATCAGAAAATATATTGTTTGCCTTGATACCAGAATATACAAAACGATGTTTTTCGGAAGGTAGAAAAAAAGTTTCCCTTCAATAACTATTTATAATGGGTATTCCAGTAACTTAGACCGATTTTAATGTCAATTATATTTAAGTGTCTAATGAATTCTTTTTCTTTTTCCTTCAGTTGTAACAACTTATGCCTCTGGCAATTTCAACCATGGAAAGATTAACAATCAAACAACGTATTAAAGTTATTGAAGCCTATTACGAAAATGAACGTTCAAACAGAAATTGAATTAGAATGTCCCAGGTCACATCATCGAAGTCAATTGGCCACCGCTATCGTGCGACTTGATGCCTTTAGATTTCTTCCTTTGGGGTCATCTCAAAAGTAAGGTCTATGCCAAAAAGCCAACAACCATTCAATAGCTGGAGGAGGAGATAATAAGGCATATTGGTGGGATCGAGGAGAAACTATGTAGAAACGTCATCAAAAATTTTGATCATCGAGTGGAGGTGTGCCGCCGAACCCTTGGTGGACATTTGGGCGATATTATTTTTCACACATAATTGCCATGACTTAAATAACATGATCAATACTGCTGACTTTGATCCATCTTAATGAAACACCGTTATATATAATCCGTCTTAATGAAACACCCTTTACTTTGACCATTAATGTAAAAGTAGGGATAATCCATCAGTTTTTTATCATCTGAAATTTATATCGATTAAATGAAATATTTAAAAAATGTATATTGAACAGTTTACCGAGTGAGTAATATTAATTAATAATTGGCAACATTGATTTACATAAATATCGTTTTGAAATGTTTATTGGATATAATAAAAAGGCAGAAAAAATAATCCGATAATCAACATATCATCAAACTCATCTTGTTAATTTAAAGATATAAATCTTTAATCCTTTTTTTTTATTTATATGTTTGATAAATTCTACTATTGATTATTTTATTTTCATTTTTCCCCACATTCTATAACCCACACACAAAAAATAAACATTCGACTCACACAAAATAATGCCTATCTTTAAAATCATAAAATATTGGAGTTTCTGATAATATCTTTAAGAACACTGGAATCAAACAAACGAATGCCTTTAAAAGACGGGAAAATATTACGCAATTATTAATAGCGCGGGAAAATTAATAATTCTGGTGGTAATTATTATTTTAGTGCGTGGAAAGCCATAAGAACATAATTTATTAAAAATAGTTTAGTCTGACACAAGGCCATATTAGTTGGGAACCTTATGAAGTGATAACTTACTACAACAGTAAAGAGACCCTCCTCTTTCATTTAGTCAATATCTGTGCGGAATTTTGTGAAAATCTTCCAACACAAGTTTGATTGTGATAAAGTGTAAGAAGTGGTAATCTTATCAATAAGTATATCAATATCCAGCACAATGTAGGGAATAAAGGTCGGAAAATGTGTTGGAAAAAGTAAAAAGATGAGGTGAACAATAAGGAGGACAGGAATAATAATATAGAAGGTAGAAAGGAAGCATTTGGGGGCGGAAGAAGATGAGTATGAGAAGGAGTGGGGGCTGGTGAATTAGAGAACAAGAAAGTCCAGAAGGTAGTTAAGGAAGAGGCGGAGGCAAAAAGACCACAAGTATGTTGTGAAGCTTGCGGTGGAACACTGGTGGAAGAGGAGGGGCAAGAAGAAGAAGAGAAGAAGAATTAAATGATAATAATAACAATAACAATAATAATTTATTAATTGTCTATGGCTTATCAACCATTTGCAGGTTATTTAAACTAGAAAATTTAGATTTTGAGAAATTTTGGGCGTAATGATTTGCTTAAAAATTAGCCCATATTTGGCGGGTAGAACATGTAGAATCATACCGTTCCTTAGGGTATTGGTCCGAAAGTGAATCTAACGAAACCAACAAATATTGGAACTCGGCACTTCGGTTTCCAATTACAAGTCGTTATTCATTACACCACCCGAACATCTTAAAATAATACTGCCACATATGGTCAGGTCCCCCTTCTTGAGCTTCTTGATAAAATCCAAAGAAGAATCAGCAATATTATTGGTCCTGATCTGGCTGCTCATCTTCAGTCCCTTCCCCACCGACGTAAGGTTATCTCTCTGTGACTTTTAAAAAAAAAACTTTCATTGTAATTATTCGGATGAATTCTTAGCTATAATACCTAAACTCTATTATTTAACTAGTACAAGACCGGCGTTGAGATCTTACCAATTTACAGCTGAGCTAGGTAATGTAGCCGTAAGTGCTACGCTACTCGTTTCTTTTCACGCACTTCTGGTTTGTGGAATTCACTTAACAGCCAACTTTAATCTACAAAAGTTTAAATGCAAGGTCAATCTCTATCAGCTGTCTACCTGATTGCTCTTTTTTCTTTCTCCTCATTGCTAATGTTTCTGCTTCTAATTCAGCCACGCCCTGTAACCCCCTTGCATTTCAGTGACTTCTTTGGGGTGATACCGATTAAAAGTGAACCTCCAAGATAAGAGCACCTATTATTTCCAGGCGAAGAAAAAAACGGGAGAGAGAGAGAGAGAGAGAGATAGAGAGAGAGATGAAGAAGCAGAAGAAAATAATAAAGAAAAAAAAAACAAAAGAAAAGAAAAAGAAACATTACAAGAAGGAAAAGAAAGAGAAAGGAGCATAAAGTGATAAATAAAAAGAGGGAAAAATATTAAAAACGATGTCACAGGAAGAAATGAAGACAAAGTGAAAAAGAAAAAATGGTAAAAGTGGGAGTTAAATCATTGGTTCCCAACCGATTTTAGGCCATGCCTCAATTTGGTATTTCTAAAATTCTGGTGCCCCCTGTAATATTTGATTCTTACATATTCAAAAGTTTACTGCAATTCACGTGAAGAAAGCTTAAAAGCCATTAACTTGGTCTCTAAACAAGCCTCCAAAAACCATGGCGCCATGGAAAAGAAAAATTTTTAAAAAAATAGTTAAATATATATAGTTTCAAAATATATAATAGAGAACTGAAAGGTAGAAATATAAAATATTTGAATGAAAGTTTATTCTCTAATATACTTTGACTATTTTAATCATGATATAATAATGCAAAATGAAATTTGAGCTCATGTTGTTATAGTAAGCCGAAGGGTGCACATCCTGCGCATGCCCCACCGAAATATTACCATGCCCTACCGCTGGGGCATGCGCCCCACGTTGAGAATCATTGGTTTAAATAGTCGGACAAGGAAAATTGGAGGAGGAGGAAAAAGCTCCTCCAAAAACAGAAGAGCGTAAAAAAGACAAAAGATAAAGGTGTAAGTCAAAAATGACATGAAAAAAAAAAGGGTTAAAAGAAAATAAAGAAACGGAGAAGACGAAATAAGAAAAAAAGGAAGAAACGAAAAAAGAGAAACGGAGAAAAAGAAATAAGAAAGAAAAAGGAAGAAAAGAAAAAAAGCATACCAGACAAAAAAGAAAAAGAAAATTCAACAAATAAAATTAAAGAATGCATCGATCCTGGCAAGAACACTCTGAAACTGATTTCAGTGATTGATGGGGAAAAGATTGTTGAAATTGATAAGAATTTATTATTCCGAAATCAACTTAAGATATGAAGACAAAACAATGGTGAGGCCAGACTCCGTGCCCAGACCTATTGTCAATATGCAAAACTATTGTTTAACACTTAGATGATGCCCGCTGCAAAAAGAATCGATTTAAATAGGTTTCCATTCAGGTTAATAGAAAAACAAACTGAAAACTGAAAAAAAAGATGTAGAACAAAACTTCTATACTGACAGTTTCTTTTCTCCTACTTCTCGCACGTGGAACTCCCTTCTGACTCCATGATTTTCAATCAAATTTAATCTGCAAAAAATTAAATGCAATGTAAATCGCTATCTACTTCCCTCCTGAATACTCTTTCCTATTCTTGTTCATTATTAATGTTTCTGTTCCTAATTCTTCCACATTCTGTAACCCTTGCGTCTTAGTGGCTATACTACCTTGCTTGGGGTGATACCGATTAAAAAAATCCCGTTAGCTTTTATAATCATTAACCCATACTCGAGAAAAAGCTACATGTACTTGTTTCTGGATGTTCCCTCCGTTTATTGAAATAAGGTCATATGTTAGGATGGAATGATTGTGAACCACTTTTTTTTTTAAGTAAGTTTGACTCAGATTGCTTGAAAATCAGAATTTGCTATTTTAGAGTTATATATTCTGCAACAGCAACCATGATAATAGTGGA